>WNWU01019316.1:0-14609 GCA_012654045.1 Ptyas mucosa
TAGAATAGAATAGAATAGAATAGAATAGAATAGAATAGAATAGAATAATAACTTTATTGTCACATTGAATCAGGGGTGAAATGTTCCCGGTTCAGACCGGCTCGGGTGAGTAGGTAGTGATGGCGGCAGGCAGTTCGGAGAACTGGTAGCAAAAATCCTTGCTCCCACCCCCCCCCCCCCCCCCGCCCAGCTGAGCCGCGCAATCATCAGAGGCTTTTTTTATACTTTTAAAAGCATTTTTTCTACAACCTCTTCAGTCGAAAAAATGCTTTTAAAAATAAAAAAAACCCTCAGATGATCGCACGGCTCAGCTGGGACCATCAAAGGCCTTTAAAAGAAAAAAAACAACCTTTTTTTCTTTTAAATGCCTCTAATGATCAGGCAACTCAGCTGGGATCGTCAGAGCCTTTTGAAAGCATTTCGCAGAAGAGGTTGTAGAAAAAATGGTTTTAAAAGTAAAAAAAAATGGCCACGTCCACCCAGTCACATTACCCCCCACCACCACCAAGCCACACCCACAGAACCGGTAATAACAAATTTTAGATTTCACCCCTGACTTGAATGTACACGAATTGTCATACATTAAAATGAAATTTCATTGCATACAGCTCTCAAAGGTCACCACCTCCAATATGCGCTACATGAACATGACGAAATAAATAAATACAAAATTATGCATAAAGGTAAAGGTTCCCCTCGCACATATGTGCTGGTCATTCCCGACTCTGGGGGCGGTGCTCATCTCTGTTTCAAAGCCGAAGAGCCAGCGCTGTCCGAAGACGTCTCCGTGGTCATGTGGCCGGCATGATTCAACGCCAAAGGCGCACGGAACGCTGTTCCCTTCCCACCAAAGGTGGTCCCTGTTTTTCTACTTGCATTTTTTACCTGCTTTCGAACTGCTAGGTTGGCAGAAGCTGGGACAAATCACGGGAGCTCACCCCATTACGTGGCAGCACTTGGGATTATGCATATAATATAAAATTATGCATATACCCACATATATAATATAATATGACATGGAGAAACAATGCAGTCTAGTTTGGATGTATACATGTATATGGCATGAAAAATGAATCTTGTGAATTCGCCAGACGGATGGCCTAGGAAACAAAGCTGTTATAGAATCTGGTAGTCCCACTGCAGATACTTCAAAACCTCCTTCCAGAGGGGAGCAAGAGAAACAGACCATAAAGTGGGTGTGTGGGGTCTTTAACAATGCTTTGAGCTCTAAGCACACAGCGCTTATAAGCAGCATCCTGAATAACGGGAAGCGAGCTTCCTATAATCTTCTCGGCTGTCCTCACTACTCTCTGTAGGGACTTTCTATTTGAGGCGCTGTTGCAACCAAACCAAACAAGGATGCAGTTGGTTAAAATGCTCTCAATCCTGCCTGTAAAATGTGACTAAGACGGAAGGAGAAAGATGTGCTCTCCTCATCCGACACAGGAAATGCAGATGCTGGCTTGCATGTTTCACTAAGGATGACTTGTGGAGAGACCCCCTGAGATACTTAATACTGTTGACCACCTCTACAGCTGCATCCTTTTTTTTTTTTTTAAATTTGATTTATATGCCGCCCTTCTCCGGAGACTCAGGGCGGCTTACAATGCGCTAAGCAAGAGCCTTCATACTTTTGTATATTTATACAAAGTCAGCTTATTGCCCCCACAAACTGGGTCCTCAATTTACCTACCTTAGAAAGGATGGAAGGCTGAGTCAACCTCGAGCCTGGTGAGATTCGAACCTTAATATTGAGTGGAGTATGACTATGCTGGCTCTTTCTAAAATCTAAACATTCTTTCTAAAGCCTAAACATTCTCTGATCTTTTGCTCCTTATAGCACTTGATTTCTAACTTCTTCACCATTTTAGTAGCCCTCCCTTCTTCTGAACTTGTTGATCAATCTCTTTCTTGATAGGACTCTAAACAGGGTCTGAACCAGGCTAGAGGAGACTATGACTTCCTAAGATCTGAACTTCCATCAATGCACCCCAAAATGGATCTCGTCAGATCAACAATGGCATCATAACTTCAGCTTACATCTGATCGAAAAGAAGACTTATGTCCCTTTCACGTGTACCATTTTATAGTTTATCAAAAAAAGCATTAAAAAAAGCACAACAAAGAATGTTCTTTCTGTGCCAACTCAGAAAGCTCAAACTGCCTAAGGAGCTGCTGATCCAGTTCTACAGAGGAATGATTGAGTCTGTCATCTGCACCTCTATAACTGTCTGGTTTGGCTCTGCAACCCAACAGACAGACACAGACTTCAGAGGATACTTAGAACTGCAGAAGAAACCATGGCTACCAACCTGCCTTCCATTGAGAATCTGTATACTGCACAAGTCAAAAAGAGGGCTGTGAAAATATTTACAGACCCCTCGCATCCTGGACATCAACTGTTTCAACTCCTACCCTCAAAACGACGCTATAGAGCATTGCACACCAGAACAACTAGACACAAGGACAGTTTTTTCCCTCGAACGCCATCTCTCTGCTAAACAAATAATTCCCTCAACACTGACAAACTATTCACTAAGTCTGCACTACTATTCATCTTCTTATCGTTCCTATCACCCATCTCCTCCCACTTATGACTGTATGACTGTAACTTGGTTGATTGTATCCCTACGATTTATAGTGACTGTTTCCTAATATGATTTGATTGCTTATTTGTTCCCTATGACCAGTGATGGTTTGCTCCTGGTTCAGACCGGTTCTATAGAACCGGTAGTAAAACCGGAGGGAGATTCTACCCACCAACCCCGACGTCATCAGAACACTTCTGTGCATGTGCAGAAGAGCGCACACACGCGCGAGCAAAGCACGCTCATGCGTGCAGCCCCATTGCAAACCGGTAGTAAAGGTAAGTAGAACCCACCCCTGCCTATGACTATCAGTAAGTGTTGTACCTTATGGTTCTTGACTAATGTATCTTTTCTTTTATGTACTCTGTGAGCGTATGCACCAAGACAAATTCTTTGTGTGTCCACTTGGCCAATAAAAATTTTTATTCTATTCTATTTAGCGTGACGTATGAACCGTGTCCAAATTGTCCAATGCACGTGCATTTTAAACACTAACCTGAGGCTAAGCCCTATTGAACAGAACACAAAAGACACAAGACTTAAGGGGCAATCCAGTTGCCTCAAAAGAGCCTTGTCTGGTTTGATGCTCTCTGAAAAGGGCTAAACACAATTTATAATCCTAGGAGCTCTAATCCCATTAATCTGGAAGGCATCGGGTTCAGCTAGGCTAGAAAGATGACCTTGCTGGGACATGCTCAGCTCACGGACCAAGAACAGGCTGGACAATATGCAATTGAACAAACAAGAGTTTCTCAAATAGATCATTTCAGTGGGACACAAAACCTCCTTACTCTGAACTACAGGTAGTTTTCCACTTACAAGAGTTCACTGACCATTCGAAGTTACAACAGCATTGAAAAAAATGGTTTACGACCGTTTTTCACGCGACCCTTGCAGCATCCCCATGATCATGTGATCAAAATTCAGATGCTTGGGAACTGACTCATATTTATGACAGTTGCAGTGTAATCCCATTTTGCGACCTTCTGACCAGCCAAGTCAATGAGGAAGCCAGATCCATTTAATGACTGTGTTACTAACTTAACAACTGTAGTGATTCACCTAACAGCTGTGGCGAGGAGGGTTGTAAAATGGGGCAAAACTCCCTTTAGAAATGTCTCACTTAGCAACAGAAATTTTGGGCTCAATTGTGGTCGTAAGTCGAGGACCAATGTATTTTGATTCGATGGCAAGAAAATCTCACTGACGTATCAGCTCCATTGGGGCAAACTTCAATACCACAGAAAGATTTGTTTTCCTTCCTCCCAATCAGTTCTACAATGGTGGCCAAAATTGTGGAAACCTTTTGGGAAAAAGTGTATTTTTGAGGTTTGATGGCTAATAACACCACTTTTTTGGGGGGGGGGAGCTTCAAGATAATCCTATTCCACTGCTGGAATGGCCTGGGAGTAGCCCAGACCTTAATCCAATGGAAAATCTATGGAGCCGACTAAAGAAACTTGTTAGTCAGAAGCGACCCAGCAATGAAACCCAGTTAATAGAAGCAATACTTCAATCTTGGTTTCACATTAGAACAGCTGCAGAACTAAAAGACTTGGTTCACTCCATGGGAAGAAGTTGTAAGGCCGTCATTCATGCTAAAGGTTACCCAACTAAGTATTAACTGACATGGTGATCATTTTTGCATATCTCCTTTTTTCTATGTGTTTCACTTCTCTATACTGTAATTGCTATTCTAATAGCAAATCCTTCATAAAAGTTATTGCATTACATTCTTGATTAAATTATCTTTCCACTGATATATAATTTTATGGTACTACTCAAAAAAAAAAAAGTGGTGTTATTAGCTAGTTTTAGAAAATACACTTTTCTCAAAAGGTTTCCACAATTTTGGCCACTACTGTAGAAGCCATTAACCTTTAGGGCAAAGCTGTGTTTTTTTTAATTCCAATATCCCAAGCCTATCTAAATGTTCTGAAAAACCTCTCTTGGTTAGCAAACTAATGGAAGAAACAAATAAATGAATTATGGAATGAATCGATACTACCGTATATACTCGAGTATAAGTCGACCCGAATATTAGCCAAGGCACCCAATTTTACCACAAAAAAATGGGAAAATTTATTGACTCGAGTATAAGCCAGGGGTGGGAAATGCAATGGCTACTGGTAAATTTCAAAATAAAAATAGATACCAATAAAATTACATTAATTGAGGCATCAGTAGGTTAAATGTTTTTGAATATTGATTTCAAAGAAAAACAGTAAACTAGCTCTGTAAGTGGAAAAGAGGATCAACAAAAACAAAAATCTTGTCACCATGGTGAAGAGAAGCAGTTGTGAAATGAGTGACATGGTTGTTAAGAATGCTACAATGGGCATAAATGATGACCAGTCATAAATGCAAAGACCGGTCAAAAGTGCAAGGACCTGTCAGAAATCACTTTTTTCAGCCCTCTGGGTAGTCCTTTTATGCATATGGACTACTCAGAGGGCTGAAAAAGTAATTTTTGACTGGTCCTCGTACTTGTGACCAGTCCTCAAACTTACAACTGTCCTCACATTTTACGTTTTTGCCCTATCTTGTCACCATGGTGAAGAGAAGCAGTTGTGAAATGAGTGACACGGTTGTTAAGAATGCTACAATGGGCATAAATGATGACCAGTCATAAATGCGAAGACCGGTCAAAAGTGCGAGGACCTGTCAGAAATCACTTTTTTCAGCCCTCTGAGTAGTCCCTATATACATATATCACATGATATATGTATATGCACACACACCCCCATTTTGGCTTTAGCAAGCCTGCCTGCAACTCCTGGGAGCCAAAAAGAGGCACAGGGGAGGGGCACCGCACCCCCCCCCCATGCTCCATTTTGGCTTTAACAAGCCTGCCTGCAACCCCAGGAGCCAAAACGGTTGCAGAAAAAAAGGCATTTTTTTGGTCACTCCCTTATAAGCCGAGGGAGGCTTTTTTCAGCATGAAAAACTCGGCTTATACTCGAGTATATACGGTACTTTCTCTGTTTTCTTTCTTCCGTATTATTTTAATTTCTTTTTAAAGCTATTGTTCAAAATTTATATATATGAAAAATAATAAGAAGAAATCAACTCAGAATTCTCACTAGAGGCTCAAATGACCAGGCTCAAATTATCTTATTTTGGACACATTACGTAGAAGACTCCAACACTTTGGAGAAGATTCTGATGCTGGGAAAGGTGGAAGAAAAAGAGGAGAAGAGGACAACCAGTAGCAAGGTGGATGGACTCAGTTACAGTGGAGATGAGGGCACCATTGGAAGCCCTGAAGGATGAGGCTGGAGACTGATCATCCTGGAGAAGATTCATCTATCCAGTGCATCATCGATCATGGCTCATCACCCATCTTCCTTCAGAAATCCATAATGCTTGGAAAAAATGCAGTGGTGAAATTCATTTTTTTTTCCTATCGGTTCTGTGGGCGTGGCTTGGTGGGGGGGGCTTAATGTGACTGGGTGGGCGTGGCCAGCTATTTTTTTAAAAAAACTTTTCAAAGCATTTTTTCTAATGCTTTGAAAAGCCTCTGCCAATCAGGCAACTCAGCTGGGATCGTCAGAGTGGCTTTTCAAAGCGTTTTTTAAAGCAAAAAAGCAAAAATGCTTTGAAAAGCCTCTGACGATCCCAGCTGAGCCGCACGATCATCAGAGGCTTTTTTTTTAACTTTTAAAAGCATTTTTTCGTCAGAAGAGGTTGTAGAAAAAATGCTTTTAAAAGTAAAAAAAAAAAAGCCTCTGATGATCGTGCAGCTCAGCTGGGCATAATGGGTGGGGGGGGGGGGGGGGGGTGCAGGGATTTTTACTACCGGTTCTCCGAACCCCCCGCCACCATCACTACCGGATCGGGCGATCCGGTCCGAACCGGGAGCATTTCACCCCTGAAAAAAGTGGAAGGAAATTGAAGAAGAGGATGACGTGGAGAAGGTGGGTGGACTCAGTTGCTTTGGGGATGTGGAGGACATCATGGGAAGATCAGAAAGAGCAGGTTAGGGATAGACCACCATGGAGAAAATCCATCTATGTGCTTCCTAGGAATCCACACTTGAGTTGAAAGCGGTCTGTCATCCATCAGCCATTAGATTAGAAAGTCCCAAAACTGAAGATTTCCTGTTCGATTAAATCACAGAGGTCAAGGATTTTATTTTCGTACGGGAAATGAATCTTTCCGTTTCAGAGAAGAGTCAGCAGAACTGGAAACAGGGTGGATTTTTTTTGTTATTGCAAACAGCTTGGGGGCAGTATTGAAATTCTAGCATGGAAACGGGAAGGTGGTGCTGAGTCATGAAATGACTGACCATCACATTTCAATTTCACTTTGAATTTCACAAAAAGAATTTGCACCCTGTCCTGAAGGGAAGGAAGTCCGCCAACGACAGAGAGCGCTTCATTGACAACCTTTCACTTAGTGACCGTTTCGAAGTGACAACAACGCTGGAAAAAGGGACTTATGACCGTTTTTCACACTTTACGACCGTTGCAGCCTCCCCATGATCACGTGATCAAAATTAAACATGTGGGGCACAGGGGTGGGGTCTAATTTTTTTTTACTACCAGTTCTGTGGGCGTGGCTTATTTTGTGGGCGTGGCTTGATGGTCATGTGACAATTATTTAGGATTTAGCAGGGGTACTGGTCTACCAGGCATTTAACTGCTTGCAGAGCTGTACTGATCTACCCATTTATTTTTGCAGGCACTGATCTACTCATGTATTTTTGCAGGCACTGATCTACTCATGTATTTTTGCAGGCACCGGTCTACTCATTTGTTTTCTTTTACCACTGATCAGCTGTAGGGCGGCCCTATGAAGCCCCCCCCCCAAGAGTTTAAACAGTTTGTTTCCCTCTAGCCATCAGCTGGGACTCAGGAGGCAGCAATAGATTGGGGGAGGAAAATAAAAGGTAAGAATAATGCAGGGTGGGTGGGGATGTGGGGAAGCGGGGGGGCAGAACCGATTGAGTGACATCATATCATCACTGCTACTGGCTCGGCCAAACCGGGAGGAACCCACCACTGGTGGGGCAAGAGGCTCATATTTTGACGGTTGCAGTTTCCCAGGGAGGGTGATGGGAATCGCTTTTTATGACTTTCTGACAAGCAACGTCAATGGGGAAGCCAGATTCACTTAACAACCGTGTTCCTAACTTGACATCCGCAGTGATTCACTTAACAGCGGTGGCAAGGAAGGTCGTAAAATAGGGCAAAATTCACTTAACAACGGTCTCACTGAGCAACCGTAATTTTGGGCTCGATTGTGGTTGTTGAGTCGATAGGCCATTTAGAAAGGGACTAAAACCGATGGGAATTTCAACCTAGTTTTACTGCAGGGCAGTGGTGAAATCCAATTTTTTTTCCTACCGGTTCTGTGGGCGTGGCTTGGTGGGCGTGGCTGGGGAAGGATACTGCAAAATCTCCATTCCCTCCTCACTCCTGGGGGAAGGATACTGCAAAATCTCCATTTCCTCCTCACTCCTGGGGGAAGGATATTGCAAAATCCCCATTCCCTCCTCACTCCTGGGGGAAGGATATTGCAAGTTCTCCATTCCCACCCCACTCTGGGCCCAGCCAGAGGTGGTATTTGCCAGTTCTCTGAACTACTCAAACTTTCCGCAGCCGATTCTCCAGAACCTGTCAGAACCTGCTGAATAGCACCCCTGATCCGGGGGTCCTTTCTGCTTTTGAACGAAAGAAATACAATGCGCACATGCATGAAATCCATGTCATAGCTGGTGGGGAGGCACTAAATAAAATATTGAGAGTGATATGTTTTATTCTATAAAGAGAAATGGGGGAAGACATATGGAAGGCAGATAGATGGAGAGAGAAGACAAAGACATGGGAAAAAGAAACCGAGGCAAGGAAAGAATCAGAACCAGGATAGAACTGGAGGGACCTTGGAGATCTTCTAGTCCCGTGATGGTGAACCTATGGCACACGTGTCCAAAGTGGCACGCAAAGCCATGTCACCCGGCACACACGCCCTTGCCTGTTTTGTCTTCCGAGTTTCTGGTGTTCAGGTGCAAGCAACGATCAGCTGACTTTCGCACACGTGGCAGTGCTGAAAACCGGTGTGCGCATGCGCGCCAGCCAGCTGATTGTCGGGTGTGCATGCACACCAGAACCCGGAAGTTTAGCTTTTCCGGAGCGTGAGCCCTTCACACACGCAGCAGTGCCGAAAACTGGCCTGCACTTGCATGCCAGATGATCGTCGGGTGCGCATGGCGCTACCACCCGGAAATTTGGCTTTTCCAGAGCACGGCCCTGAAGAGCACGCACGTGTACGCACACGTTTCCGTGCAACTTTTTCAGCACTTGGTGCTGAAAAGGTTCACCATCACTGTTTTAGTCCAACCCCTTGCTCAAGCAGGAGACCCTATACCAGTGACGACTAACCTTTTCACCGTCGCATGCCAAAAGCAGGGATCACGTGGGGGGTCGTGCGTGTGTGTGTGTCCACCCCCATAATTCAATGCCCCCTGCCCCCCACACATGTGTGCGTGACCTCCCGCACTCCCCACACTTTTGGCACACAATGGCACGGTGGACCCGGTAGGCTGGTTTTTCGCCCTTCCCAGGCTCCAGAGGCCTTCTTGGAGACTGGGGAGGGCGAAAACAGCCTTCTTCACCCACCCGGAGGCCCTCCGGAGGCCGGAAACAGCCTGTTGTCCCCCAATAATCTGGGTCCTCATTTTACTCACCTTGGAAGGACAGAAGGCTGAGTCAACCTTGAGCCTGGTGGGATATGAACTGCCAAATTTCAGGCAGCTGGCAGTCAGCAGAAGTAGCCTGCAGGACTGCACTCTAACCACTGCGCCACCAAGGCTCATTAAACTAAATAAATAAATAGAAGGGAAGGAAATAGGAAGGAAGGAAGGAAGGAAGGAAGGAAGGAAGGAAGGGAGAGAGAAAGAAAGAAAAAGAAAGTTTTTCAGCATTATTGTAACTTTGACCAGTTGCTAAAGGAATGGTGGTAAATTGAGAAACTACCTGTACGGTCATGGTCAAAGGTGACCATTCAAGAAAGCTAAAAGCAACAGAGACGATGGAATTGTCGTTGTTCACCTTGCCTGAGACACACAACCAGGAAGAAGGGACTCCTTCTCCTGATTATGACATCTCCATTCTCTGTTACTGCAGCCGAAGTGAGCTTTGCAGATTTTTTTTTGCCAGCCCCAGTTCAGGAATCTCACAGACAAGGATTAGGATTGCAGTCTTAAGAGCTCTGCCCAGCACTGGATTAAGCCTCAGATGGATGACCTTAAGGTTTGACACCCCCCCCCCGCCCCGGCTCAGTCATGCTGTGCCAGGAAGCACCATCCAAGCCCTAGCATTTTCCCGCAAGGAGACCCTACTTACCCACCCAGGTTTTCCCTCCATCCTTGCTGAATTTTGGAGCCTGTTTATTCGGAAGTGAGGGTGGATGGAAGAGATCAAGACATCCTTCAATGAAGTTGGATGCAGGGGCTCCAGCAGCAGAAGGCAATGGAAGACCATGTCCCCACTGGGGCCCACAGGGGTATCCGTGATTACGGAGGTCACAATTGCCATGATTTTGACACACATAAAAGGGGACGAGGCTCTGAATACACAGTTGTGGCTCTCTTTTTTTCTTCTTTTGGACCCCTCCATGCAAAGGAATCTCTGATTGCCATGAAAAAAATTGTGCCAGACTCATGAGCGTTGGGAGAGGGTAGTGTAATGGATGTGTTAAACCAACAAGTAAATGAAAATGGCATGGAAACTTCCATGCAGCGACTTTAAAGGTACAAAAATAACTTTTCTTTAAAAAGTATTTGGCACAAATTGCCGGCAGCGCCGGGTTCTGAAATGCAGTTGCAAGATGACCCCAAAATCCTAGGGTTGTAGGGGAAGAAGAGAAATGGGAAGTAAGCGAGGAAGGGGAAGGGAAAGAGAAGGGAAAAGACTGAGAAAGAGAAGGGAAAGAGGAGGAAGAGAAAAGGAAGAAGAGAAGAAGGGAAGAGCTTGAAAACAGAAAAGGAAGAGGAGGAGGAGGAGAAGGGTAGGAGAAAGGAAAGGAGAAGGAAGTGAAGAAAAGGGGGAAGGGGAGAGGAAAAGGAGAAGGGGAGAGGAAGAGGAAAGGGAGGAGGAGGAGAAGAGGGAAGGAGAAAGAAAAGAGGAAAAGAAGAGAAGAGTTTGAGAAAGAAAGGGAAAAGGAAGGGAAGAGGAAAAGAAAGAATAAAAAAGAAAGGGAAGGGAAGGAGGAAGAGAGGAAAAGAAGAAGAAAAGAGGAAGAGGAGAGGGGAAAGAGGAGAAACGAGAAGAGATTGAGAAAGAAAAGAAAGAAAATAAGAAAGGGATGAAGAGGAGGCAAAGCAAAGAAGGGAAGAGGAGGAGCGGAAGGGCCATATGGTTCCCAAGCACGTGGCCTAATCGTGACCTTGGAGTGACCAGAAACCGGGCGATTATCCCCCCTCTGATCCTCCCAGGCTGGCCGGTCTGTCCGCTGAGTCACCCTCCCCATTGTGCCTCTGGCCCGAAGCCATCTCCCCAGCAGAAGAGCCTCAGGAGGGGCTCAGGTTACCCCCGGCATTCCGGGGGAGGCAATCCATTAAGGATGGGGCTTCTGTCCCGGGCTAGAAACTCCCACTTCCCCCCCCCCCTCACACTCGGAGAGTTTCGAAGCTTCCACCTCAGAATCAGAATCAGAATAGAATAGAGCTGGGAGGGACCTTGAAGGTCTTCTAGTCCAGCCCCCTCCTCAAGCAGGAGACCCTACACCATTTTAGACAAGTGACTGTCCAGTCTCTTCTTTAAAACCTCCAGTGATGAAGCACCCACAACTCCTGGTGGCAAGCAGTTCCAGTGGTTAATTGTCCTCACTGTTAGGAAGTTTCTCCTTAATTCCAGATTGCTTTTCTCTTTGATTAGTTTCCATCCATTATTTCTTGTTCTGCCTTCTGGTGCTTTGGAGAATAATTTGACCCCCTCTTATTTGGGGCAGCCCCTCAAGTCCTGGAATCCTGCTATCATGTCCCGCCCGTCCCCCAGTCCTTCCTTTCCTCTAGACTAGCCAAACCCAAATCCTTCGTATGTTTTAGCCTCATCTTTTCTGTAATGCAGTGACCAAAAACTGGATAGCAGTATTGCCTCCAGAAGTTGTGAATTCTCTAACACTGGAAGTTTTTAAGAAATTGGACAACCAATTTGGATGTGTATATATATATAAATATAAAATACTGAAGTAACTTTCTTTTTTCTTAAGGCTCAAGTTGTAAGACTTGATTTTAATGTAGAGTTTGTTTACGTTGTGTATTGTATGTATGTATGTATGTCTTTGTTTGTTTAATAAAAAGAAAAGAAATTGGACAACCACGTGTCTGAAATGGTATTTCAAACCCTCAGGCCAGGGTTTCCTGCCTAAGCAGAGGGTTGGACTAGAAGACCTCCAAGGTCCCTTCCAGCTCTATTCTATTCTATTCTATTCTATTCTATTCTATTCCTATTCCTATTCCTATTCTATTCTATTCTATTCTATTCTACTCTATTTCTATTTCATTCTATTCTATTCTATTTCTATTTCATTCTATTCTATTCTATTCTATTCCTATTCTATTCTATTTCATTCTATTCTATTCTATTCTATTCTATTCTATTCTATTCTATTTCATTCTATTCTATTCTATTCTATTTCTATTTCATTCTATTCTATTTCTATTCTATTCTATTCTATTCTATTTTATTCTATTCTATTTCTATTTCTATTTCTATTTCTATTTCTATTCCATTCCATTCCATTCCATTCCATTCCATTCCATTCCATTCCATTCCATTCCATTCCATTCTATTCTATTCTATTTCTATTCCATTCCATTCCATTCCATTCCATTATTCTATTCTATGCTATGCTATGCCATGCTGCTACTGCACTCTATCCTACCCTATGCCTATACGTATACCTAATTCCAGGTGTGGTCTTCCCAAAGCTCGACCCCCGCCCCCTCCCACTTCCCAAACGTCTCCTTGCCGAAAGCGCCGCCCGGCGAGCTCAGCGCTTTTCAACCGCGTTGCCGGCGCGGCTTTTCCCCTCCATTCATAAAAAAAAAAAAAAAAAAAGCGAGCCGGCAACTGGGGGGAAAAAAGCGCTGACTCACGCGACTGGGCGATTTGCCTAACCCCGCCCCTCGGGGCCGAAGCCCCGCCCCCTCCACTCTGCGGCTTGCCCACCTCTAAATACTCGTATATTTAAGCGGCGGCGGCGGCCGCGGGAGAAGGCGAGCGGGTGCCGGTTCGTCTCAAGCAGAGCGTCCGCGGGGCTTTCTGGAAGTCCGGATCGGGTTCCCTTCCCAAGGTAAGGCGGCGCTAGGGAGCTGTCCCCGCCGTTGGAAGCGAGGGCTTCGGTCGGAGACACGCGGGGGGGATCCCGCAGACCCCTCGGTGCGCTTGGCACCGTCTGAATGACTCGCGGAAAGGCATCTGCCGGCTTGCCTGCCCGCCCTTCTCCAAGCGGGCGCCCTCCCTTTGCAATTCCGCACGCCGAACTGGGGCAAAAAAAGCAGAGGTGGGATTAACAACTAGGATTTTATTGCAAACTGGTTTGGAAAGGGTGCAAAATGCCTAGAGCAGATATGTCCAAGCTTGGCGGTATGAAGACTTGTGGACTTCAACTCCCAGAATTCCCCATAGCTGGCTGGCTGGGGAATTCTGGGAGTTGAAGTGCACAAACTTTAAAAGTTGCCAAAGTTGGACATTTCTGCTTTAGAGATCATAGCCTAAAGTTTGGGGCATGGGAAAGACTTATCCTCATTTGTTGGTTGGTTGGTTGCTTGGTTTGTTGTAATTTTCCCACCTATGTTTTTTTTTAAAAAATAGTCTTTATTCAACCTTTTTTTAAGATTTTAAAATCCCATTTCCACTTTTACAGCTTTCAGTTATCGGTATCGATTCGAATGACAGATTTTCCATTTATGGCCTATTATTTTATACATTATGTAATTTTTGGAGGGGGTATTTATACATCTAAATAGATAATACCTTTTGGCTATATTATACAATTGTTCACCCCTGGGAAAAGTTTTGTAACTTTGTAACTTATAAAACAAAGCAAGACTTATCCTCATTTGTGCATGCTTGTGTACCTGCCAGTGAAAATATTTTGAAATGAAAATGCTTTGAAATGAAAATGCTTTGAAATACTTTGAAATTGCAATGTATACCATTGCAATAAGTTAATGGAACGATGTTTGAATGGGTTCGCTTTTCCTTAGCATGCTGAGGTGGACCAAGGCATTGTGGGTGTTGTAGTTCTAGAAGGCACCAGTGGCTGGTCCCTAAGATCAACTTGGCAATTGTGCTTTGAAACCGCTCCAGTGAGAGAGAGAGAGACGCATGTGTGGGATGTCGGAGTCGGCCAAGTGAAATGGCCCAGCCAAGAATATTATGTAATGTTGCGCCTGCAGAGAGAGAGGAGCGCTTAGAGGGAACCGGCTAATCAGTAAAAAAAAAAGAGAGAGAGAGGAGAGAGAGAGAGAGAGAGGGAGAGAAAGAAAGGAGTGGAAAGATACTAAGTAAGAGACCCAGCCGAGAGGTCAAAAACGACTTTTCAGGAAAAAAAAAAAAACTTTGACAGGTTCTTCAGAGCAATGTTTACATCAGAGGTCTTCAAACTTGACAGCTTTAAGACTTGTGGACTTCAACTCCATAGCTGGCTGGAGAATTCTAGGAGTTGAAGTCCACAAGTCTTAAAGCTGTCAAGTTTGAAGACCTCTGGTTTACATTATCCTGGGCTTGTTTCTGAATAATGAATGTCAGCTTTTAGCAAGCTTTTCGTCACCCCGACAATTGTGAATTGCACGGGCCAAGATTAGGAAGAAAAATCGGGGGGCGTTTTTTCATTGGGGTCATCGTCAATAGATATCAGCTCTTGTTGGGGGGTGGGGTGGAATTAAAAGTGGTTAAGGTACTAGGCTAGAAACCAGGAGACGGTGAGTTCTAGTTCTGCTTAAGGCTTGAAAGCAGGCTGGGTAGCTTTGGGCCAATGACCAGGAGACTGTGAGTTCTAGTCTCCTCTTAA
>WNWU01019317.1:0-16756 GCA_012654045.1 Ptyas mucosa
AACCCTAACCCTAACCCTAACTTTAACCCTAACCCTAACCCTAACCCAGATCCAACACAGGGCAAAGCCATTAAGCCATAATAGGAATTATTGCATCTATTCCTCTGACAGTGCTGTTTTTGATTATATTGATTTCTTCTAAATTCCGTCTCTACCCATTTCCCTTTCTCTGGTTTATCCATTGATACCATCTATTCCATATTGTATAATATTTTGAGTCCTCCTTATCCTGTAACTCTAAAGTTAGTTTGTCCATTTCTGCGCAAGTATATATATTTTGTATTAACTCCTGATCAGTTGGCATTCGATCTATTTTCCAAAGTTGTGCTAATGCTAATCTTAGGAATAGAAAACGAAATATGCCACGGTATGTCGGCATATATGTATATATAATGGAAATTAGTTAGAAGTTGTGTATTGTATATGTAAATTTGTCTCTTGATTAAGAGAAACTTGTATGTTTTAAATGTTTTTATAAATGAATAAAGTTTTGTTTTTAAAATTAAAAAAAAAGGAATTATTGCATCACCCTCAGAAACTTCAACCACACTTAGCTCAGACAAACACCTCCTTTGTACTTTGCCTACAGAGCCAGATATGACCCCTAGGTCTGAACAAAGGTAGGATTAGCCTTCAGCCACAATAGGAATTGCCCAACAAACCCCTTCATTGCATCAGCCCAAACTTCAACCAAATGTAGCTCAGACAAACATGACCCCTACATGGCCCCATGGGAGTCTGACAACAGCCAATAGAATACATGTTCTTGAACAGGAAGCTCAAGTGCAAAGCCCAAGAGAAGGTATAAAAAAAAACCCCACTCTCAACTCCATGTGGTCTGCTGCCCATCATTAAACCTTCTTTCTAATCAGCCTCCGTGTTTCCAGCGTCTTTCTTGGAAATGAACCAGATGGATATTTCTTCCAACATCTCCTTAGGACTTGACTTGCAGAAACCAATGGGGCTGCCACATTGTGTTGCTCCTAGTTCCACATGAGGCACATTGGAATAACATGTCTATTTCCCACCAGCCAAAGATTCACCTTTAATCTGTTCACCTTTGCTCTAATTTCAACTCTTTCAAATGTCAGGAGGGTTGGGTTAAGCAAATGAACATTTCAGAAGCATCATCAGGTGGTCATTGTGTCTTTTCAAATCATCCTGTCTGTGAACACAGAAGGTTTGTGTGACATCTGGACCGCGACATAGGAGAGAATCAAATCCTTTGGGATTATCTGTGCTGTAACGATGATAGACAATATCTTTATCTGCAAGATTATCAGAATTAAGTTTTGGAGTCTCTGCATTAGGGATCATTTTTGACAACAAAACACTTTGTTACCGGTCAGTAATGAAGAGGTCAGGGAGAGCCATTTTGGTCTAGTGGTTAAGGCACTAGGCTAGAAGGCAGATTGTGAGTTCTAGCCCCGCCTTAGGCATGAAAGCCAGCTGGGTGGCTTTGAGCCAGTCACTCTCTCTCAGCCCTAGGGAGGAGGAAATGGCAAACCAGTTCTGGAAAAAAAAAATCTTGCAAAGTAGGGACTTGTCTAGGCCTTCTCTGAGAACTGGATTGAGGGAAAATGAGGAGATCAAGTACGCAAATGAGATTAAAAGATATTGTAATGAGAATCTCTTTAAACAGGTTGGATGCCCAATCAAGCGGCAAATGCAGTTTTGATTTATGTAAGGGTCAAATGATATGTATTAGAAGAAAAAGAATAGACTGATGGGGGTTTTTTTTTGTAACCAAGAACAAGATGTGGGGGTGATCATGGATCGGTCAATACAGGTAGTCCTCATCAATTGAACCCCAAATTTCTGTTGTTAAACGAGACATGTGTTAAGTGAGTTTGGCCCCCGTTTTAGAACCTTGCTTGCCACAGTTGTTAAGCGAATCACTCGCGGTTGATAAGTTAGCAAACTGGTTGTTAAGTGAATCACTGCAGCTGATGAGTTTGTAACTTGGTTGTTAAGCGAACTTTTGCTTGTCAAAAGTTAGTAACCTGGGTGTTAAGTGAATCACAAAGACTCACTTTGTCAGAAGTTTGCAAAAGGGGATGACGTGACCTTTGGGATGCAGCAACGGTCATAAGTATGAACCAGTTGCCAGGTGTCCGAATTTTGATCACAGGATCGCGAGGGTGCTACAAAGGTTGTAACTGAGAAAAATGGTCATAAGTCACTTTTTTTCCCACTGCTGTTTTAACTTTGAAAAGTCACTAAAAGAAATGTTGTAAGCCGAGGACTATCTGTAAAGATATTAACTCAGGATGGAGCAGCTGTGGACGAAAACGTAGGCTAATGAGAAAAAGGCTCTGCAAATAAAATTGCCAACCCAATAATGAACTTACAGAAATCTGTATCCCCATCTGGACTCGGGTGCACAGTTCCAATTGCCACATTTATGAAGATGCAAGAGAACTCGAAGAAGAATTGCCAAGAAGTACAATCAAAACGTTTGGGACGCTCACATTTTTCTTATGAGAAAAATCCCGAATGCTTGGGGTTATTAAGCCTGGAGCAAAGGCCGCTGGAAGGAACATGATCCAGATGTATAAAGTTATATATGACATGGAGGGGGAAAAAATCCCCTCCTTTTGCATGCAGGGGATCAGAGGTCTTCTAATAAAGGAGATTTAGAACAGACAATAGGAAGCATTTCTTCTTATAGTTCTTAATTAACCCGTGGAATGTACTGCCAAATGACATAGCCTCTCTTCAGTGGTGAAATCCAAATTTTTTTACTACCGGTTCTGTGGGTGTGGCTTGGTGGGCGTAGCAGGGGAAGGATACTGCAAAATCTCCATTCCCTCCCCACTCTGGAACCAGCCAGAGGTGGTATTTGCCGGTTCTCTGACCTGCTCAAAATTTCCGCTACCGGTTCTCCAGAACCTGTCAGAATCTGCTGGATTTCACCCCTGCATCTCTTCCACAAGAAAATATGACCACTAACTTGACTTCAAAGGGAGATCAGATACATTGGGTGCTCCATCGCTGGATGTTTTCAAAAACGGACCAGACAACCATTTGGCTGGGATGGTTTAAGGCAGGGGTCAGCAACCTGCGGCTCCAGAGCCGCATGCAGCTCTTTGGGCCCTCTGCTGTGACTCCCTGTCGGGTGATCCCATCATTGGCTGGCTCCGCCCCTCGCCCTCCCCTCCCAGTCACCCCTCGCCTGGCCTGAGAAGGTAAGAGCGATGGCAGGGGATGGGAGAAGTGGCCAGGGCAGAGACAGAGAGATACAGAGAGAGGAGGAGAAAGAGAGACATAGAGAGATAGAGAGAGAGAGGGAGGGAGAGAGATATGTCAAAAGGATTTTGTGGTTCCCGGTGTTTTTTAACAACTGGTTTTCTGCCCTAATGACGAGCTGGGTAGGCATGGCTGGGGGGGGGGGGGGCTCATGTGACTGGTGAAAGTGAGTGACATCAAGTTGGCCACGCCCACCGAGGTTTTGTGGCTCCCTGTGTTTTCTTTTCTGTGGGAAACAGGTCCAAATGGCTCTTTTGAGTGTTTAAGGTTGCAGACCCTTGGTTTAAGGTCTCCTGCCTTGAGCGGGGAGTTGGACTAGAAGACCTCCAAGGTCCCTTCCAGCCTTAGAATTCTGTGTTCTGTGTTCAATTGCAGGGAAACAGCAACGGGAGAGACATGTCGGTTTCTTGCTTGTGAGCTCTGCAGAGGCATCAGCGAGGAACAAAATGTTATTCTGTCGTTTGAATGTTTGAGGGACAACCTTAGGAATCCTGGGAAGTTCTTGATGATTTTCTGGAATTTTTGATTTGCTCATAATGATAGATTTTGTAGATGGTAGTGGAGGAGGAGGATAGGAGGAGGAGGAGAAGAAACTCTCTCATCTCCAGGAAAAGGGGAAGGGGATGGAGATGGAGAGAGATGGAGAAGAAAAAAGAGAAAAAGGAGGAGAAGAAGGAGAAGAATGTCTCATCTCCAGGAGGAGAAGGAGGAGGAAGAGGAGGAGAATTGAGATTGGGGAAATATGGAATCCCAGCAATCCTGAAAGACTGGAGCACTTTTTTTTTTAAACAACTTTTAAAGACAGCAGAATTTGCAAGGGCAGGTGTCTGTGAAAGTCGCTGCAAGAAAGCAAGATCCCTATGGCAGAAGATCCATAAAATAGGAAAAATGAAGAATAATTGCAGCCCACGCTTCCGACGCTTTGCTGCTTCTGCCAGCGCAAGTACAGCATCCGTGAGTGTGTGTTTGTGCTGTCTAAACATGCAAGTTACTGAGTGAGTGTGCGTTTTCTAAGCAATGACCTCATTGCCATTGTTCTTGCAACAGGGCATGTGATGAAACTGTACCTGAGCCAATTATGCAACACTTTTCTCAGGTTCCACTATAACAATTGTGGCATTGTGTTTTAGAGTGGCTTGGCCCGGCTTGTAAGTAAGAACACCACCTGTCATTCAGCATTATCCCTTCCCAACTTAAGTACTATTCTGAATTTGTTTGTACTACACAACTTTCCTGACAACTTAGTTATGGAGAAGAAAATTCACGCTGTAAGAGAGTACACAATGCAGCCTTATGAAACCAAACAGAGTTCTAAGCATGTCCTGGCTTCACCTTTGAGACACAAATCCACGTGCAGACCGAACTGCAGTCACTACAGGTAGTCCTCAACTTACGACAGTTCACTTAGTGACCGTTCGAAGTTACAACGCCACTGAAAAAAGGTGACTTAGGACCAGTGGTGAAATGTAAAATCTGTTACTACCAGTTCTGTGGGCGTGGCTTGGTGGGGGTGTAATGTGACTGGGTGGGCATGGCCAACTTTTTTTTTTTTTACTTTTAAAAGCATTTTTTTCTTCAACCTCTTCGCCTGAAGAGGTTGTAGAAAAAAGGCTTTTAAAAGGCTCTGACGATCCCAGCTGAGTTGCCTGATCATCAGAGGCTTTTTTTTTTACTTTTAAAAGCATTTTAAGGCCGAAGAGGTTGTAGAAAAAATGCTTTTAAAAGTTAAAAAAAAAAGCCTCGATGATCGCGCGGCTCAGCTGGGCATGGGGGTGGGGCAGGGATTTTTGCTACCAGTTCTCTGAACCACCCGCCACCATCGCTACCGGATCAGGTGATCCAGTCCGAACTGGGAACATTTCACCCCTGCTTAGGACCATTTTTCACACTTATGACCATTGCTACATTCCCATGGTCATGTGATTTACATTTGGACCCTTGACAACTGACTCACAGTTATGACGGTTGCAGTGTCCCTGGGGGTGTGTGTGTCACATGATCCCCTTCCGACAAGCGAAGTCAATGGGGAAACCAGATTCACTTAACAATTGGGTTGCTAATTTAAGAACTGCAATGATTCACTTAACAAATGTGGCGAGAAAAGTTGTAAAATGGGGCAGAGCACACTTAACAAATTTCTCACTTAGCAACATGAATTTTGGCCTCAATTGTGGTTGTAAATTGCGGACTACCTGTATATGTAGAAATACATATGGATGAAGGGTGGTATGAATGCAGAGAAGAGCCACAAAGATGATTAGCAGGCTAAAAGATATAAAAACAGTTGCAGGAATTGTGTATGTCTAGTCTAGGGAAAAGAAGGACTAGGGGTGACATGATAACAGTGTTCCAATATTTGAGGGGTTGCCACAAAGAAGAGGGAGTTAAACTATTCTCCAAAGCACCAGAAAGCAGGACAAGAAGCAACGGATGGAAACTAATCAAGGAGAGAAGCAACCTAGAACTAAGCGGAAATTTCCTGACAGTTAGAACAATTAATCAGTGGAACGACTTGCCTGCAGAAGTTGTGAATGCTCCAACACTGGAAGTTTTTAACAAGAGATTGGGCAACCATTTGTCTGAAATGGTATAAGGTTTCCTGCTTAAGCTGGGGGTTGGACTAGAAGACCTCCAAGGTCCCTTCCAGCTCTGCTATTCTCTTCTGTTCTGAATGTGCCCATTTTCAGACTAGTAAAAAACAATCCAGATAGATACGGATATGGGATAGAAAGAGGATAAGAGGTCTGGAGGCTAAATCATACAGTGAATGATGAACAGATAAAGAAACTAGATATGTTTAGCCTACTGAAGAAAAAGATTAGGGCAGACATGATAACAGTCTGTTTGGGGAGGCTGTCACAGAGAAGTGGGGGATCAACTTACTCTCCAAAGCACCAGCTGGCAGGGACAAGAAGCACAGAATTTGACTCTTCCAGTGCCAGTCATTGGCCATGTCTCTTCCCTTCCTGGTATCTGCTGGATTTCTGGTTCATTGTTCTTGTACTGCCACCACTCATCTATCGCAGGAAGGAAATCTCTTGACCAAATCTCTTTCCTCTTAATGGTGATTTGGGAGAGCAATGGGGTTCTCTCGGCCTGCACATCTTGGTCATCCATAAACTGGGGTGGAGAGGGAAGGAATATAATTTAGTCATCTATCTTTAAAATTCTTTGCTATCCATCCCATTACAAAGCAACCAGTCATGAAATCCAAATTTTTTACTATTGGTTCTGTGGGCGTGGCTTGGTGGCCATGGTGTGGCTTGGTGCGTGTGGCTTGGTGGGCGTGGCAGGGGAAGGCTACTGCAAAATCTCTATTTCCACCCCACTCCTGGGGGAAGGATATTGCAAAATCCCCATTTCCTCCCCACTCCTGGGGCCAGCCAGAGGTGGTATTTGATGGTTCTCCGAACTGCTCAAAATATCCGCTACCAGTTCTCCAGAACCTGTCAGAACCTGCTGGATTTCATCCCTGGAAGCGACTCTGGGTGACTTTAGCTGGCTGAAGAATTTCGGAAGTTGATATCTGCAGGTCTTCAAATTGCCAAGTTTGGAGACCCTCGATTTACCGTCAAGCAGAACAGAAAAGTCCTCGTTTTCAGGAAAGCAAAACAATGGATGAGTCATTTTGCATCCATGGCACACACAAAAAGGCAATTTCCTTCAAACCCCAATTTTCTGCGGAATTCCTGCTCTTTCCCGTGACAACAATGTCGAAGTAATTTCCCTCCGGCTGTTGCAAGAACTGGGCATGGCTAGTCTAGTGAAAAGTAGGACTAGCAGTGTTCCAATATTTGAGGAGCTGCCACAAAGAAGAGGGGGTGATGCCATCCCTCTGTTGATGCAGCCTAGGATCGCACTGGCTTTTTTGGCAGCTGCAGCACACTGCTGGCTGAAACTTAAGTGGTGTTCCACCAGGACTCCTAGTTCCCTCTCACAATTAGAACTGTTGAGCCAGGTACTGCCTATAATATAATATAATAGCTAGAGTGGTGGGATTCAACCGGTTCGCACCACTTCGGTCCCCACAAACCCCGTTTTTTGTTTTTTTAAAAAAATTTGATTTATATGCCGCCCTTCTCCGGAGACTCAGGGCGGCTTACAATGTGCTAAGCAATAGCCTTCATACTTTTGTATATTTATACAAAGTCAGCTTATTGCCCCCACAAACTGGGTCCTCATTTTACCTACCTTAGAAAGGATGGAAGGCTGAGTCAACCTTGAGCCTTGGTGAGATTCGAACCTGCAATAATTGCAGGCAGCTGATGTTAATAACAGGGCTTTAGACCACTGTACTATCCAAGGCTCTTGGATAGTACAGTGGTCCAAATCCAAGTTTTGGCTCCCAGGTAAGTGCAGGGAGGCCTACTAGGCCCAAAATGGAATGCGGGGTGAGGGTGGGGGTGCGACATCCCCCTGTGGCCCATTTTTGCTCCCAGGAGGCTGCACGGAGGTGTACTAGGCCCAAAATGTGGCACAGGGGGTTGCGGCATGGCCCCCCCCATGGCGTTTTTGCTCCCATGGGGATGCAGGAGGCCGAGTACTGCCGGTCACACCTCCTGGCCACACTCACCACGGTCACGCCCACCCAGCTGGTCATTAGGGCAGAGAACCGGTTGTTAAATTATTTGAAACCCACCACGGAGTTTGCAAGCGGGCTCGGCGGGGCCGCTTAGCGGGGAGGGAGGCCCTGGCCAGGTTGGTTCACTTCAGCGCAGGGTGGGAACGCAGAAGGTGGAGGAAATCTGTGCCTCTTGGCATTCAGCCCTCAAAGACTCCTTTGGAATCACTGGGAGGGGAGGGCGAGGAGCGGGGCCGGCCCGTGATGGGATCACCCAACAGGGAGCTGCAGCGGAGGGGCAAAAGAGCCCGCGGCTTGCCGACAGCCGCCCTATGGCATACTGTGATGGGGCGACAGTGCACGTGCCCACAGAGAGGGCTCTGTGCACCACCTCTGGCACCTGTGCCATAGGTTCACCACCATATATGGTACCTGTGCACCAGGATCTTACTTTCCTCACCATTGAATTGCGTCTTGTTGGATAGGGCACAATAACCAAGTCTGTCGAGATCCTTCTGAATCTTGAGTCTATCTTCCACGGTGGTGGCAATTCCCCCCGGCTCGGTGTTGTCTGCAAATCTCATGAACTCTTCCTCCATCGTCTCATGCCATAGCTCTGGTATGTTTGCAATGCATGGCGGTCAGTGCGATTGTAACTTGTCTGCGCTTGAAATCCATAACATGACCTTGCAAGGGCCCTAACACATAGGGAGAATGAGGATGACAGATAAGATCACAGCCGGTAGGACTCCAGGCGACCTTCTTTTAAACCAAGCAAAATGGGGGAAAGAAGAAAGGCAGGGTCGCCTGGCATCTCCCATTCCAAGGGGGAAAAAAATTAGTTGAAAACAAAAAGCATTTTTAGCAGCAGGATTCTTTCCCTGAAGTTAGTGATAACTATACGGTGTCTCCTTGGTTCGCTTTGCACAACACGGTAAGCAAGACTGAAGTGGAGCTTAGCAGTTTCTGATCCAGTTGTGTTGTGGGAATCTAGCTGTTGCCTTCACATACTGCATCAACCTGGCCATCTTGTTAAACCATAATAAGGTTTATTTGTTGGGAACCAGACGCTGTGTGCAGGCAAAATGATTAAACCAGGTTTCAGGGATACAGTAAGGGGATGCGTGAATCTGGCCCACGGAGTCATGAAGAGAGAGGGGGTTGCTTTGACTCCTGCTGTCTTGTAAGGTCTCCTGCTTGAGGACTAGAAGACCTCCAAGGACCCTGCCAACATGTTTCTCTTCCTCTACCCAATTTGCTTCCCACCGAAATGTGAGAAACTGGTCCCAGTTCATCTAGAGACCTTTGTTAGAATAGAATAGAGTTGGAAGGGACCTTGGAGGTCTTCTAGTCCAGCCCCCTGCCAGAGACCCTACACCATTTTAGACAAGTGACTGTCCAGTCTCTTCTTTAAAACCTCCAGTGATGAACTACCTATAACTCCTGATGACAAGCAGTTCCAGTGGTTAATTGTTCTCACTGTTGGGAAGTTTCTCCTTAATTACAGGTTGTTTCTCTCCGTGATTAGTTTCCATCCATTGTTTCTTGTCCTGCCTTCTGGTGCTTTAAATTGAGCCCCTCTTCTTTGTGGCAGCCCCTTAAATACTGGAATACGGCTATCATGTTGCCCCTAGTCCTTCCTAGCCAAGACCTCCATAAATGGGAGGGTTTCAATCTTGTTCTCCTCATTCTCACTTCTGTGCTCCGACCTCTATCAGGTGCTACTCCCAAATTGTTAAATTGGAGCAGATGTTTAACGGGAGAGAAATATTTTATAATCTTTCTTTTCCTCATATTTTTAATGGGAAAATGCAGTGCATTCCTGGGAGATAATTGGTTGGACTAAGCAACATTTCTGATTTTATTCCAGGTGTGTGCTCCAGAGCAAGGAGGATTTGCAAACTGGGCAACTGTCTTAACTCTTTAAAGCAGCCATCTCTCTTTCCAAGATCACATAGCAGTGGAACTTCAGCATCCTGAAAAAAGATACAGCTGTTTTAAAAAGCTCGATAAAATTCATGCTTCTCTCCACGCTGTGGAGCACCTTATGGACGCTGAATCCATAGATCTGCACAATCCCAGTAATCATGTTGTTATTAAATACAAGTAAAATTAAATTGATTTTTAAAAAATTGGCTGAGCTTCACCATCCTGGAAAAAGATACAGCCATTTTAAAAAGCTGGATACAATCCATGCTCTTCCCCCAGGCAGACCCTACACCATTTCTGACAGATGGCAGTCTAGTCTCTTCTTGAAAGCCTCCAGTGATGAAGCTCCCACAACTTCCGAAGACAACTTCTGTTCCATGGGTTGATGGTTCTCATTGTCAGGAAATTTCTCCTTATTTCCAGGTTGAATCTCTCCTTGTTCAGTTTCCATTCATTATTCCTTGTCTGGCCTTCGGGTGCCTTGGAAAACAGCTTGACCGCCTTCCTCTCTGTGGCAGCCCCTCAAATATTGGAAGACTGCTATCATGTTTCCCCTGGTCCTTCACTTCACTAGACTAGCCATGGCCAGTTCCTGCAATCGTTCATTGTATGTTTTAGTCTCCAGTCTCCTAATCACCTTGGTTCATCAAATCATCTTCAAGAAAAGACAACCACCTATCTGAAATGGTACAGGGTCTCCTGCTTGAGCAGGGAGTTGGACTAGAAGACCTCCTAACCCTAACCCTAACCCTAACCCTTCTACCTCTGATTGGTTGATTGATCCCCCTCTGAGCTTCATAGACTTTTCCAGAACTGTTGATATAAACATATGGCAGGATGCCTGCAGAGGCAAAGATGCAAATGGCAAAAATCCTGGTTGAAAGCAATCAGTGTTGACCAATGTGATCTGATTTTGCCTTCAGGCCGTGACTCAGCAGAAGGAACCGGGCCAGGGCATCAGATGAGGCCCTGGTGTGCTTGCACATGACTCACTTCCCATCCTTTCTTCCTCCTACAGTAACTGGAAGGCAAGGAGGAACGGCAAGGGTGCAGATTTTTCCTCTCTCTCATGCCCACGGGCTGTACTTGATCTTTGAGTGGTATTGGGGCACACCCAAAAAGTAGTATGTGGAGCCATGAAAAAAAAAAATCTAATTCATTTTAGTTGTGTTTAATAACAACACGATTACCGGGGTTATGCAATTCTTTGGACTCAGCTTCCCAAAAGTGTTCTGGAACATGGAGGGAAGAGCATGGATTGTATCCCGCTTTTGAAAACAGCTGCATCTTTTCCCACGATGCTGAAGCTCAGCCAATTAAAAAAAAAATCAATTTAATTTTAGTTGTACTTAATAGCAACAAGACTACTGGGATTGTGTAGATCTATGGATTCAGCTTCCAAAAGGTGCTCCAGAGCATGGAGGGAAGAGCACAGATTGTATCCCACTTTTTAAAATAGTTGTATCTTTTTCCAGAATAGTGAAGGTCAGCCAATTTTTTAAAAATCAAATTAATTTTAGTTGCGTTTAATAACAACATGATTATTGGGGTTATGCAATTCTTTGGGTTCAGTTTCCCAAAAGTGTTCTGGAACATGGAGGGAAGACAGTGATGGGTTTCAATTTTTTTTCTACCGGTTCTTTGGGCGTGGCTTGGTAGGCGTGGCATGGCTTGGTGGGCGTGGCTTGGATGTGGCAGGGAAGGATACTGTAAAATCACCATTCCCTTCCCACTCCAGGGGAAGATTACTGCAAAATCCCCATTTCCTCCCGATCAGCTGAGACTTGGGAGACAGAGAATAGATGGGGGCGGGGACAGTCAGAATTTTTACTATTGGTTCTCTGAACTACTCAAAATTTCTGCTCTTGGTTCTCCAGAACTGGTCAGAATCTGCTGAAACCCACCTCTGATGTCCTCCCTAGTCCTTTTGACTAGCCAAACCCAAATCCTGTAACCGTTTTTCATATGTTTTTGTCTCCAGGCCTTTAATCGTCTTCGTTGCTCTTCTCTGCACTTTTTCCAAAGCCTCAACATCTTTTTTTGTAATGTGGTGATCAAAACTGGATGCCGTACTCCAGGTGTTACTAAGGTTTTATAAAGCGGTATTAATATTTCACGTGATTTTGATTCTATGCCTCTGTTTATACAACCAAGGAAAGGACGAGGAAAGGAAGGACTTTGATCCCCATGGAATGGGTTGTAAACTTGTTTCAGCAAAGGAAATGTGAATTGTGGCACTCGGGCCTTCTCTGTTGCTTCTCTGTCCACAGAAGCTTGGATATGCAGCAGTCAAATTCATACATTCATCCTCCTACCATTTATATGAGGTGGTATTCAGCCCAGGGGTAGGTATTACTTACCTTTACTACCGGTTTGCAATGGGGCCGGGCGCGCACATGCTTCGCTTCCTGATGATGTCGGAGTCGGTGGGCGGAGCCTCCTGACAGTTTTACTACTGGTTCTATAAAACCGGTCCAAACCGGGGCAACCCACCACTGATTTAGCCGGTTTGGATCGGTTCACCTGAACCGATAGCGGAAATTGCGGGTGGCCCACCCACCCCGGCTCTATGCCATCCTATTTAAGCACATTTTTGAGACCGGGCACATGCATGGAAGGTGCATGTGCAAGCAACGGGCATACGCGGAAGGTCGGGCGCATGCGCGGAAGGCAGGCACGCATGTGACCTGGGCGCAGATGCGCACGAAGCGAGCCTGCATGTGTGCAGCGAACTGGTAGTAACATAATGTGAAACCCACCGCTGATATAACAGTCAAGTGTCTGCTGTCATTACAAATTCTTTTATTTTCTCAAGAAAATGTCCCCTTATTATCCCCTGATAATAAGCCCAGTTGGACTTTTGAGCGCATGTGCTAAAATAAGCCCCCTCCCCAAAATAAGCCCTCCCCCAAAATATTTAACTACATGCACAGCCAGTCCCCACCATTTCCTCTGGTTAGGGTTAGGGAGACAGAGCTGGAAATCAGGTAAGACGGCAAGAGGAGCCCCGTCTTGCTCCACGCACCCCAATAATAATAAGTATTAATAAGGCTAAGCGCTTATTTCAGGGTTCAAAAAAAATATAAGACAGGGTCTTATTTTGCAATGTAACAACAAAAGAAAGGAGCTAAGGAAGATGATTAGTCATTAATCAGAGACTGAGCTATCGATTTGTTATTTTTCTTAACAATCTTAAAGGACAAACGTAACCTTTCAGTGTTATACACAGGAATCTTTGAACCCGCGAAACAGTTTGCAAAATCAGATGCGATGCACTTGATAACCGAGGAGGAAAATTCTGGTTCTAATTAGAAGGAGATAATAGAACAACAGAGTTGGAAGGAACCTTGGAGGTCTTCCAGTCCAACCCCTTGCAGGAAAACCAGTCAAATGGTTGTCTAGTCCTAAAAACCTCCAGTGTTGGGACACTCACAATGTCTGGAGGCAAGTTATTCCACTAATTAATTGTTTTCACTGTCAGCAAATTTCTCCTTAGTTCTAGGGTGGATCTCTCCTTGCTTAGTTTCTATCCATTGCTGCTTCTCCTGTCTTCAGGTGCTTTGCAGCCGTGGTCACCAACTGGTGGTCCGTGGACCGTTGATGGTGCATGAGAAAATGTTGGTGGTCCACAGAAAAATTATTTGCATTTTTTATATTGCACTAAATCAGGGGTCCTCAAACTACGGCCCCTGGGCTGGATATGTGCAATGAACGTTTGTGTTGCTGCAGAGTCTCCCCCTTTGGGGTCTTCTTGTATGGGTTGGAGGGGGGCAGAAATTTCAACTTGGGGTCTGCTTCAGCCTCCTGGTGTGGGGCTTTGGGCAAAGGCTGGAGGGAAGAGCCGCTGGTGACGAAGAGCCGGAGGGCCTCGTTCCAGTGGGACTGCATCATGGCCTGGAACTGGCTGACCATCTCAGCCCGCTGAGCCGCCAGGCACCTGTACCTGGCCTTGCACTCCCACAGGTCTTCCCTCTGCTTGGAAAGCCTATGCTCCTAGTCCTCAGTGAGGTGCTTCTGCTGAACCTCCTTCTCGGTCAAATTCAATTTGAACTGAGCTGTTTTGCCAACTCTTTCTCGTGGGGGCTGCTTAGCTCCAGCAACTGCTTCCTGTTGGGGCCCTAAGGAGCCCGGGCGGGGAGGCGAGGAGCAGCTGGGAGTGAAGGGGCAAGTAGAGGTGCCCCTTGACATGAGTGACATCGAATTGGCCATGCCCACCCAGTCACATGACCACCTAGCCACGCCCACCCAGCCGGTCATTAGGCAGATCATATTAGTGGTCCGTGGGATTTAAAATTATGAATTTAGTGGTCCCTGAGGTCCTAAAGGTTGGTGACCCCTGCTTTGGAGAATAGGTAGATACCCCCCTCTTCTTTGTGGCAGCCCCTCAAACACTGGAACTCTAAATGCTTTACTAACGAACTATGGTCTTTTCTGGAAACCTCTGTTGGCCCTGATTGTTTTATTAATCAGAATATTCATTCAATTCTGTGATCCTAAATTGAGGATTATTGGTATAAAGGCATTGTCTTGAATGATCAATCTTCCCCAACCAAGATGGTTCCCCACCAGTGGTGAAATCCAATTTTTTTTACTACCGGTTCTGTGGGTGTGGCTTGGTGGGCGTGGTTTGGTAGGCGTGGCAGGGGAAGGATACTGCAAAATCCCCATTCCCTCCCTACTCTGGGGCCAGCAGAGGTGGTATTTGCCGGTTCTCCAAACTGCTCAAAATTTCCGCTACCGGTTCTCCAGAACCTGTCAGAACCAGTGGTGGGTTTCAAAATTTTTTACTACCGGTTTTGTGGGTGTGGCTTGATGGGTGTGGCATGGTTTGGTGGGCGTGGCTTGGCTTGGTGGGCGTGGCAGGGGAAGGATACTGTAAAATCTCCATTCCCACCCCACTCCAGGGGCAGGATAGATGGGGGCAGGGCCAGTCAGAATTTCCACTACCAGTTTTCCAGAACTGGTCAGAACCTGCTGGATTTCACTCCTGGTCCCCGGTCACGTGAGGTACCATCCAAAGATATTTTGAAAATTCTGGTATGAGGAAAAGTTTGCTATCCGAAAGAACAGGGAAGGGACCGCAACAGACAGAGATCACTTCGTGTCTTCGTGGAATTTACATTCTGGACCCAACACGGACAGTTAATCTATAACTCTTATCAAACATTTGCACACAAGGATTCTGGTGCATGGGTCAATGATCTGGATCATGTTGGTAATTCAAGTTTTGGAGGATTTTTTTTTTTTTTTTTTGCAGTTTGCTCGAAGGCCCAGATGGCTACCACGTGATTCTGATGATTTACTGCCGAACATCTTCATTTAAAAAAAAATTTAAAAAATCCAGCAACAACTTTCAAAGTTCAAGGCTATCACAGCAATCCTCATTTCCAGGGACTGATGGACAGAGCAACCTTGGAGCTGCTGGGCTATTTATAAACAAGATTTGCAAACATTGTCAGGGAACATTTGATGCCGGACTTTTGACCCGTGGCTTTGATTTTCAGAGTCGGTTGTGAGCGCTTTGCTTTCTCTAAAGAGAAAGTGAGGTTTCTTACTATCCTGGGACCCAACGGGGAAACTGAGGCTCAGAGGCAGGAGAAGATTAACCTGTTTCAAAACCCAAGATGCAATCTTCCACACTTGAAGGTCTCTGCGGGCTCTGGTGCTGCTGAGACAGCCTTGAGCAAAATGAGATTCTTGGCTATTTCTGCTGCATAATCTGAGTTTTTTTACCCAACCCTGCAAAGTAGCAGGCCTTGAGAATGTAGATAAGCGGAAGAAAAACCTTGGGGTGGGATTGGGGGGGCGGGGGGAGAGAAAGAGTTTCAGAGAAAATCTCTTCCACATGTCACCTTGGATCACTTCAGTGAGAATCTAACTTGGGTTGAAGAAACCATGAGGACTGTAGGCAGTGGGAAAGCAGAAAACTAAACAGGAGAGAGAATGGATCTACTCATGGGTGGGATTCACTGGTTCAGACCGGTTCGGGTGAATTGGATGTTAATTTTAATCTGGTTCGGCTAACCGGTTGTTGCGAGGACTGGCTGATCCTGCCCACCCCACCTCTCCCCTCCCAGGCGTCTCCACGCAGCCCGTTTTGGATGCCAGGTAAGTGCAGGGCCTTCGTGGAGGCTCTGGGAGAGCGAAAAACAGGCCTACCGGAAATTCCTGAAGTCTGAAAGTGGGGCCATTTCTGGCCTCCAGAGGGCCTCCAGAGTCTGGGGGAGGCTGTTTTCGCCCTCCTGGAGGCTCAAGGAAAACTTCTGGAGCTTGGGGAGGGCAAAAAACAGGCCTACCAGAAGTAGCGGAAATCCGAAAACGAGCTGATTTCTGGCCTCTGGAGAGCCTCCAGAGCCCGGGGGAGGCCTTTTTCGCCCTCCTGGAGGCTCAAGGAAAACCTCCAGAGTCTAAGGAGGGTGAAAACGCCCCCCTCCCCCCCACCCCCATGGTGCAGGAGGCCATGTCCATGCCCATCCAGCAACCCAGGCAGAGAACCGGTTGCTAAAATTTCTGACTCCCACCCCTGGATCTACTATTTGCATTCTGTCTTCCAACACTTAGTTACCCCCATTCCTGGGGTGGAATGTAGTCTGGATTCCCAGGAATGGGGAGAGTCTGCTTTCCCAGCGGGCAAAGAGGCAGCAAAGCTTGGAATGTCTAGTAGGCAGGAAGAGGGCAAACACAAACTCTCCCTTGCGATTATAGCGAGAGTATATCTACAATTGTGCATTAGTTGCTTTAGTCTGGTAAGATTCTGTTTGTAGGTGAAGAAAAATGAAGGAAATCACTCGGAAGTCACATGTCATTCTTGGTTCTTGGGCCCAACAACACTTTTGTGAGACTAAAGCACCTATCTGCATAACTATAGATCTGCTCTGGGAACTGGTATGGAGGAGCTGCGTTAACCCTCTTCCTGAAAATCAGACTTTCCAAGCTCTAATTTATACTTCCTGTAAAGAAAATGGGAACCTTCTTTCTTTCTTTCTTTCTTTCTTTCTTTCTTTCTTTCTTTCTTTC
>WNWU01019318.1:0-13623 GCA_012654045.1 Ptyas mucosa
GCCCGCCTGACCAACAGCAACGATCCGCGCCGGGTACGCTCCTGTCAGTGCGGGTTGCAGTTCAAGCTGCCCACCGCCTTCCCGCTGCCCGTCTGCCTCTACTACCAGCTCTCCAACTACTTCCAGAACAACCGACGTTACAGCATCTCCCGGGACAATGAACAGCTCAGCGGGGTGACCTGGGCGCTGCGCCACCCCATACAGGAATGCAAGCCTTACCGGTACAACAGCCAAGGGATGCCCATTGCGCCCTGCGGGTCGATGGCCAACAGCCTCTTCAACGATACTTTTGAGCTCTTCTACCAGATGGCTAACGGCTCTCTGGCCAACGTGACCTTTGATAAACAGGGTATCTCCTGGTGGACTGACACCAACGTCAAGTTCCAAAATCCGGAGCTGGTCAACAACAGCCTGTGTGACGCCTTCAGTGGCACGGCCAAGCCTCCCTTCTGGTCCCGTCCGGCTTGCAAGCTGGACCCCTACAACCGTAACAACACGGGCTTTGTCAACGAGGAATTCATCGTCTGGATGCGCACGGCCGCCCTGCCCACCTTTCGAAAGCTTTACGCCCGCATTCGCCACAACAACAACTCGGCGGCACTGCCCCAGGGCACGTACTATCTGAACATCGGCTACAATTACCCCGTTCTGGGTTTCAACGGGAGCAAGAAGATCATCCTGAGCACCCTCTCTTGGATGGGGGGCAAGAATCCCTTCCTGGGCATTGCCTACTTGGTCCTGGGCGCTGCCTGTATCCTGGCCGGCATCCTCATGACGGTGGTCCATTTCAAATACCGGCACCAGAATGACGATGACGATGATTAGGAAGCCAAGCCTGACTTCTTCTCAGGTCTCTTCGGAGATGTTGGACATCCCATCATTCTGTAGGTCAGGGGAACTCCAACTTTGGCAACTTTAAGACTTGTGGGCTTCAATTCCCAGAGTTCCTCAGCCAGCTTTGCTGTTGAATTGAAGTCCACAAGTCTTAAAGTTGCCAAGGTTGGAGACCCCTGCCTTTGGTGGCATGACGAAGGGCTGGGAGATGCTGGCAAGGTTATCCAGATAGCTGAAAGCCAACATCTGGAGAACATCAGGCTGAATGGGCTTTGGAAAGCGGTGAATAATTGGACCTCCGCGAGAAGTGAGCTCGATGCTTCTCGACGCATGAATGAATTTAAGTCTATGATGTAGCTTTTCTTGAAAATAAGGGTTCATCCTTTTCAGCTCCGTAATTTTTCAAGCTGGGAAAGCTGATTTTTGGGAAAATGGCACGGGGGAATTGAGTGCTGCCATTTCTAATCATTAGAAGTTTTTTATGAAGGGTGTGGCTAACACAACATTGTTTGGGGGAACTTATGAAGGGACTTCTCCCAAATGAACTATTGTTTAAATGTGAATGTTGGAAACTATCATCTAACTTGCATCTTAGATCTGGCCTGTTCTTAAATACTGGAGGGGGGGATAACTCAGCATTTGTTCTTTACACTATGTTTACTCACGGTTAACTATACTATATATTGCTGATTCTCCGAGATGGTATTGAATGTTTGGGATAAATTCAGTTGGCTAATTTACAGTTAGCCTATTGTGCAAATCTAGCCAATGAGAAATGTATACAGCTGGTCCTCAACTTACAACCACAGTTCAGCCCCGAATTTCTGTTGCTAAACTGAGACAGTTGTTAAGTGAATTTTGCCCCATTTTACAACCTTTCTTGCCACAGTTGTTAAGTGAGTCACTGAGATTGTTAAGTTAGCAACCTGGTTATTAAGTGAATCTGGCTTCCCCATTAATTTTGCTTGTTAGAAGGTTGCAAAAGGGGATTGCTTGACCCCGGGACTCTGCAACCGTCATAAATATGAGTCAGCTGCCAAGCATCTGAATTTTAATCACGTGACCATGGGGATGCTGCAAATGGTTGTGTGAAAAATGAGCTGTTATAAATTTGGGACTACCTGTAATAAAGATGATCATTTTATTATTATTTACGTTTTCACCAAGATAGAACAGAATAGAATAACAGAGTTGGGAGGGACCTTGGAGGTCTTCTAGTCCAACCCCCTGCTCAGGCAGGAAACCCTACACCACTTCAGACAAATGGTTATCCATTATCTTCTTACAAACTTCCAGTGTTGGAGCACCCACAACTTCTGGAGGCAAGTTGTTCCACTGGTTAATTGTTCGAACTGTCAGGAAATTCCTCCTTAGTTCTAAGTTGGTTCTCTCCTTGATTAGTTTCCACCCATTGCTTCTTGTCCTGCCCTCGGGTGCTTTGGAGAATAGTTTGACTCCTTCTTCTTTGGGGCAGCCCCTGAGATATTGGTGCCTTGGTGGAGCAGCGGACTAAAGCGCTGTTAAATAGCACTATAGCTGCCAGCTGCCTGCAATTACTGCGAGTTCAAATCTCACCAGGCTCAAGGTTGACTCAGCCTTCCATCCTTCCGAGGTAGATAAAATGAGGACCCGGATTGTGGGGGCAATAAGCTGACTTTGTATAAAAAAGAACACCGCTTGGGGGAGGGGCCCGAAAGCCCTACTAAGCACGTATATACAAAAGTATGAAGGCTATTGCTTAATGCATTGTAAGCCGCCCTGGGTCTTTGGAGAAGGGGGGCATATAAATCGAACCAATAAATAAATAAATAAACTCTGCTATCATGTCACCCCTAGTCCGTCTTACCCAATTCCAGCAACCGTCCATCCTTCTGAAGCTTGCGAATCTGATGCACAGGTTTTAGAACACTTCTTAGTGGGTTTGGGCTTCAAAAGGAACTTTGATATTTTTGATTGGAATGGAATTGCTAATCTTTTATTCTGCTTGCTTTGCTCCTTACAAAGTGAGTTACTCTCACAAGTCATTCTGGTTGGTGTCAACGCACCTTTATTGTTTGCAAGCAGTTTCCTGCCTTCAGACCAGAAAAACTCATTCCCCACCCCACTGAGTACCCCCCCCCCCCCCCCCCCCCCCACGCGCCACTGCCCAGGGCTTTGTCAAAAAGTAACTTTGATTTCATTTATATTTTGTCATTTGAGGCTCCGGGGATACTTCCCCCCCCCCCCTTCATCCTCTACTTCAGAAATCCTTGGACCGTGGAAAATATTTTCTTAAGATTGTAGACCACTCAGTTCCTGTGTAGTTCAACCTATACAGCAGTGCCCAAAATTGTGGAAACCTTTTGGGAAAGGTGTATTTTCTAAAACTAGCTAATAACACCACTTTTTTGGCGGGGAGTAGTACCATAAAATTATATATCAATGGAAAGATAATTTAATCAAGAATGTAATGCAATACCTTTTATGGAGGATTTGCTATTAGAATAGCAGTTACAGCAGAAAGAAGAAAAGTGAAACACGTAGAAAAAACGAGATATACAGAAATAATCACCGTGTCAGTTGATACTTTGTTAGGTAACCTTTAGCATGAATTACGACCTTACAATATCTTCCCATGGAGCAAACCAAAGTCTTTTAGTTCTGCAGCTGTTCTAATGTGAAGCCAAGATGGAATAATGGCTTCTATTAACTGGGTTTTATTGCTGGATCTCTTCTGACTAACAAGTTTCTTTAGTTGGCTCCATAGATTTTCAATTGGGTTAAGGTCTGGGCTATTCCTAGGCCATTCCAGCAGTGGACTAGGATTATCTTGAAACTAAAAAAAAAAGTGGTGTTATTAGCCATCAAACCTCAAAAAAACACTTTTCCCAAAAGGTTTCCACAATTTTGGCCACTACTGTAGTTATCAGGGAGAATTTCTAGATTTTCATGACAAATCAAGTTCCTTCTTAAGGTTAAATTTATAAAATCACTGTGAAATCATATTGTTGCTTTCTGTAAAAATCTTACTGGGCCCTAAAAATACTAGATGTTTCTGTGCCATTTATGTTGCTACCTGTGCCTATGATACTTGATAATTAACACACCAGAAGGGTTATTTTGGTGAAATATTTATATTTCAATAGTGATTCTCAGGTGTTTCATCTCTTTAATAATGCAACTCATTTTTTTTTAAGGTAGAGTTACAGGAAGCGTTAAATGTGCAGTTCTGCATGTAACGTTTCCCCTTTTCTGATTTGAAATGAAGAGCCTTCCAAAGTTCACCTTTCTTGTACTTTAATCAAATAAATGATATTATAGTAATAAAGTTGCATCGTGTTTTTATTGGCTGCTGAAGAAAGACGGACATAATGTGACGAATGATTAACGGAACGGATCTGAGTTGTGACTTTAAAGCTGTCCTCGACTTACAACCACAATTGATTCCCCAAACTTCTGTGGCTAAGCGAGACAGTTGTTAAGTGAACTTTGTCCCATTGTACGACCTCTCTTGCCGCAGTTGTTAAGTGAATCATTGTGGTTGTTAAATTTGTAACATTTGTTGTAAAGTGAATCTGGCTTCCCCATTGATTTCGGTTGTCAGAAGGTCACAAAAGGGGATCATGTGACTCTGGGAAACAGCGACCATCATAAACATGAGTCAGTTAGTTGCCAACTGTCTGAATTTTGATCATGTGTCCATGGGGATGCTGCAAATGGTCGTAAGTGTGAAAAATGATCATTAGTCACTTTAACAGATTAACAGAGTTGGAGGGGACCTTGTAGGTCATCTAGTCCAACCCCAGGAGACCCGACACCCGTGATGGCAAACCTATGGCATGCGTGCCAGAGGTGGGACGCAGAGCCCTCTCTGTGGGCACGCGTGCTGTCACCAGCTGCTTTTCTGGTTTCTGGTGTGCCTGCCAGCTGGTCTTCGCAGATGCCGGAGTGCCAGAAAATGGCTTGAAAACAGCCCAAGAAAAAAAGGCATGTGCGTGCCAGTTAGCTAGTCTTCAGGTTTCCGGCGCTCTGGCGCAGGCACAAGGACACATGCATGCATGTTCCGGTTTGGGCCGAAAAGGTTCGCCATCACTGCCCTACACCATTTCTGACAAATGGCAGTCCAGTCTCTTCTTGAAAGCCTCCAGTGATGCTGCTTTAACGTTGAACAATCACTAAACAAACTTGAAAGTAAAAGGCTACTTGGATAGAGAAACTGAAAAACAAAAAGAAAAGTTGCAACCCATTTTTCTCCTGCTTTTTTGGCTACCGTAAACCATCGTAGCCTCTCTTCCTACAATGCCCTCTTGAAATCTTGTGACTTCTTTAAATCTGAAAAATTAACGCAGCTTCAAGTGGTGAATTAAACCAGGAAAACAAATTGGGAAATCGGTAACTTTCTTCTGTAGGACGTTCATAAGAGTCCGCTTCTTGTTTTTGGATCAACAGCAGGTTATGAACGGGATTTTAAAATAAAATATGGCATATCATTCTGCTCTGAGGTAGAATTATTATATTGCAAAGATGGAATGTGCATTGTAGTCAAATGACACACCCTTCCAAAAATCATGCATTAGGTTTCGAAAGGGAGCAGAAACAGCCATTATCTTGGAATAAGAGCGGAGTTCAGAGGGCTTGAATTATGCTTTAGTTCTTGTAAAATAGTGTAGGATAAAAGACAGACTGTTAAGAGGCATGTCGAGCCGTTTTGCCGGTCTGCAAGCAACGTCAAGATCTAGCTTAAAGCTGGAAATGCCACCAGTTACCAGGTTCATATTATCACATGTGCTGGACATGCCCTGAAGCAAAAAAACTATTGGAATAAAATTAAGTTATGGTTGGAGGAAATGACCCAACAACGTATGGACTTAAAACCAGAGCGATTCCTAATAGGTATCTTATTAGAGAAAATTAGTAAAGGTAATATATATTTGATTATACATGTAATAACAGTGGCAAGGATTGTTTATGCACAAAATTGGAAAGCAGAGAATATACTATCGGAGGGAGAAGTTGTTAGGAAATGAATATTACCTACCTTATTGGGTTGGCAATATATAAACCGTCAATATAGCTTTAAGACTGCTGTATTGCATCATACTGTGTCCTGATTGGTTAGCTCTGTAGCCAATCTCCTTAAGAGGGAGCTAGAAACATGGTTTGTTTCTCTTTGCTGTTCTTGCTCTCTGATATCTCTGTATGCTACTGTTTCCAAATCCAGAAGAACTGTTTATTGTAAATGACTACGACGACTGGTAAGAAGACTTTGTTATTGGCTTATCCCTGGACTGTCATTTTTCTATCTCCTGCTTTATATGTGTATGACCTGGACTGTTTATTGGACTGTGCCTTACTATTTCTTGAAAGTAAACACAACTCAGTGTATCTGTGTGTTGACTGTGTTTATTCGTACCTACACTCAATCGTTTTCATGTACACATCCTTGCTATTCCAGGGTTACTCTGCGAATTCCTTAACAGAAGTAAGTAAAAAAAATTTAGATTGTGCAGAAATGAATAGATTAACTATGATGATAAAGGAAAGGGAAGATTCAGAATATTATAAGATATGAAATCAATTTTATTATTGGTTAGAAAAGAGATACAAATAAGTTTTAAAAGAGATTGAAAATAGAGAAGAGAAAAAACCTTTGAAGATAACACCGAAATGTCACTTGGAAGAAATGAATGATGTACTAAATATTTGTTTGTCTTAAAAAATTTAACATAAACTTTTTTTTTAAAAAAAAGATCTTGCTTAAAGCCATTTCCTGGTCCTTGTTTATTTAAGTGATGTCTTTCACCTTCATTTGACTTGCTGTAACCTTCAGACCAAGCAGATGTTGAGCAATCTTGCAATTTCCCAAAAATGGGCCCATCCTGTTAATCAAGTTCACTTGGTTTGCTCCATGAATATTCTTTATTCTTCTTTTTCCTTCTTCCTTGCACATAGCAGAAGGGGTATCTTAACTGAACAAGTGGAGATGGTAGGAGGCCTTTTACTCCAGGTCAGGACATGGAAACAAGTGGGAACCTTGAAAAGAGTCTTGATGCTCGTGGGCACCACACATCTTACTCCAGGTTGTTGGACAGATCACAACTTGAGGGGCAATTAACAGATAACAGATTAACAGAGTTGGAAGGGATTTGTAGGTCATCTAGTCCAACCCCCCACCCAAGCAGGAGACCCTACACCATTTCTGAGAGGTGGCAGTCTAGTCTCTTCTTGAAAGCCTCCAGTGATGAAGCTCCCACAACTTCTGAAGGCAACTTCTGTTCCATGGGTTGATGGTTCTCACTGTCAGAAAGTTCCCCCTTATTTCTAGGTTGAATCTTTCATTCAGTTTCCATCCATTATTCCTTGTCTGGCCTTCAGGTGCTTTGGAAAATAGCTTGACCCCCTTCCTCTCTGTGGCAGCCCCTCAAATATTGGAAGATGCTCTCATGTCTCCCCTGGTCCTTCTCTTCACTAGACTAGCCATGCCCAGTTCCTGCAACCGTTCTTTGTATGTTTTAGCCTCCAGCACCCTAATCAGGGGTGAAATCCAGCAGGTTCTGACAGGTTCTAGAGAACCAGTAGCGGAAATTTTGAGTAGTTCGGAGAACCAGCAAATACCACCTCTGGCTGGCCCCAGAGTGGGGAGGAATGGAGATTTTGCAATATCCTTCCCCTGGAGTGGGGTGGGAATGGAGATTTTGCAGTTTCCTTCCCCTGGAGTGGGGTGGGAATGGAGATTTTGCAGTTTCTTTCCCCTGCCACACCCACCAAGCATGCCCACCAAGCCACACCACACCCACCAAGCCACGCCCACAGAACCGGTAGTAAAATAATTTGGATTTCACCACTGCCCCTAATCCTCTTGGTTGCCTTCTCTGCACTCTTTCTAGAGTCTCAACATCTTTTTTTATAGTGTGGAGACCAAAACTGGATGCAGTATTCTAGGTGTGGTCTTCATAAAATTACAAGAATAGAATCCAGCCCACCTAAATGTTGCATCCCTCCCTTCCCCTCCCCTCCCCTCCCCTAGGGACCACCTTGGCTTCCAATGCTGAGAACCTTTTAGACATGGTGCTAGAAGATCATGGAAGCATTTTATGTTCTCCTTGTCTCATTTGCAAGTAGGACTCAGTAGGATCTACTGGTGCCTGGAAAAAGTAGGCTAAAGGTTTGTGTGCATGCATTTGTTTGCCTACTCTTTTCTTCTATGGCTAAGTTTCTGCCTTGGAGTGTTTTTTTTTTTAAAATTTGATTTATATGCCGCCCTTCTCCGGAGACTCAGGGCAGCTTACAATGTGTTAAGCCTTCATACTTTTGTATATTTTATACAAAGTCAGCTTATTGCCCCCACAATCTGGGTCCTCATTTTACCTACCTTAGAAAGGATGGAAGGCTGAGTCAGCCTCGAGCCTGGTGAGATTTGAACTTGCACTAATTGCAGGCAGCTGAATGTTAAGCAGTGCTTAGTCTACTGCGCCACTCAGGCCCTTTGAGTTTGCTGCCGGATTGTGCCAACTTTGCAGAGATCATCATGCCACCTCTACCAAGTCGGCGATCAGCATCCCTCACCAAATTGGAAGAAAACCCATGAAAGATAAGAGGCCACTCCTTCCAAGTTCTAAACTTTCCTTCTCATCAGAGGGGGAAAAAAAGTGTAAGCAACTTCAATGAATACAAGGATTTCAATCTCCCCTAATTAGAGTGGTGTGGTAGCCTTAGAGGTGGAGCTCTCGCCTCACACTCAGGAGGCTGTGAGTTCTATCCTAGGTAGAGGCAGATATTTCTCTCTCTGGGCACAATGATAATAATAACAGTAACAGAGTTGGAAGGGACCTTGGAGGTAATCTAGTCCAACCCCCTGCTCACGCAGGAGATCTGTACTAGGGATTTGAACCGCCGACCTTTCTGATCGACAAGCTCCGTATCTGCTGAACAAAACTCCTCACTGGTGACAAAAAGGGCATTCGGCCATTAAAACGCTCTGCTAGTTCCATTCAGTTGCCCAGACTCCAACCACAAGGAATTATGGGGTTGTTAAATGATGATGATGATGATGATTTCAATCTCCCCTAATTATTCTGATTGCTAGACATGGCCAAACCTGAAGGTGACATAAATCTTCCATGAAGAGTCAAAATGATTCTGTATCCTTCCTTTAGGGAAGTGTTTCTCCATCTTGGATTCTTCAAGATGTTTGGACTTTATCTTCCCAAATTCCACAGCCTCCCCAGATTCGTACCTCATTGTAAAACTGTGTTCTCAACAATTAAAAGAAGAAGAATAAAAAACAGGAGAAGTTGAGTGGTGCCATCCAGTGGTGGTTATTTTTGAAACCTGCAAGCAAGAATAAATGCTAACTACTGGGACCCAAAGTTGCTTTTTTCAGGAGGCAACTGGGCTTCCTTGTTTTTTCTTTTGAAGGCGTTTTGCTTCTCATCCAAGAAGCTTCTTCAGCTCTGACTGGATGGTGGGGAATGGAAGGATTTATATTCCTTGCAGGCAGCTGGTCATTTGCATCCTTATAGAAGGTCGTTGAAGCCCCTTGGAAGTTTGTCTGTGTCCTCGGGGTCACATTTAGCTATACAATTTGGGATGAACACCCTTTGAATCAGTGGTGAAATCCAAATTTTTTACTACCTGTTCTGTGGGCATGGCTTGGTGGGCGTGGTGTGGCTTGGTGGGTGTGGCTTGGTGGGCGTGGCAGGGGAAGGATACTGCAAAATCCCCATTCCAACCCCGCGAGAGGTGGCATTTGCCAGTTTTCCAAACTACTCAAAATTTCCGCTACCGGTTCTCCAGAACCTGTCAGAACCTGCTGGATTTCGCCCCTGCTTTGAATGGTGTGGGAGTAAGAATGGATTTCCAAAGGAAAAAATTGCAGACTACAGGAACCATTAGCACCACTCAGGTGACTCTGAGGACACAGATAAACCTCCAAGTGTTTCAACGACCCTCTAAAAGGATGCAAAGGACCAGCTGTCTGCAAGGAGTATCAATCCTTCCATTCCCCACCATCCAGTCAGAGCTGAAGAAGCTTCTTGGATGAGAAGCGAAACGTCTTCAAAAGAAAAAACAAGAAAGTCCAGTTGAACTCCTGAAAATGCACCTTTGGGACAACCATGACCTGGAGGACTGAGAATCTCTACAGACTTTTAACTACTGGCACCTTTTATGTTCTCACTGCGCACTGAATCATAAACCAGCCAACTGTATTTTAGGATACTGTGTTGTGTAAAACCAGCTACAGAGTTAGTGTAAACCTGGAAAATTACATTAGATAAACCATGGCTAAAATGAATCAGAGAAGGAAACAGACTTTTTTGATTTGAGAAGTGAGGGTAGCATGGACAACAAGAGCCAACCAATATGTCCTAGAAACAAATAAAGTCTGATTGCTTACTTAGGAGATGATGAGAAAGTAGAAAATGATGCACTTTGGGGATCTGAATGTAAACATTTAGAGTTGGAAGGGATTACAGGTAGTCCTCGATTTACAACGGTTTGTTTAGTGACCGCTCAAAGTTTCAACGGCACTGAAAAAGTGACTCTTATAATCATTGCAGCATCCTCGTGGTCATGTGACCAAAATTCAGATCCTTGGCAACTGACTCATATTTATGACGGTTGCAGTGTATACCAATTTTGATCTAAGACCTCTCCTTTAAATAATGGCAAAAGTACATTTATTTGGCAAAACAAAAAAGAAAACACCACGAATTAAATATAAACTTTTTACAAGAGGCAAAAGAAAAGGGGAGGTCTTGGTTAGCAACGGAAATTCTGATCATAAGTGGAGGACTGATTTACAGCTTTCTCAAGTTGTGCTAAAGTTCTACCACTAGGTGGCACTGAAAGATAACCAGATTTCTCCTATTTGATTTTTTTTTTTTAAAAATGTAACCAGAGTTTTCTTTAATTCACTTGTTCGATGTTGGTTGTCTATTTTAAACTCACTACTTGGGGAAAAGCAATTACAAGTATTACTTTAATACCATTTAAGAGCATTCTTTTAAAAGGGAATTTCTGCTCCTCCCCAAAAGTCCCTTAAAAGTGTAGCCACTTTTAAGGGACAATAACTCAGGATCCTGTTGGTTTAGACCTGGCTAAATACAGTTAGTCCTTGAGTTACAACCATTTGTTTAGTGACACTTCACAATCGGAGTGATTCGCTTAGCAGCAGTGGCGATAAAGGTTGCAAAAATGGGACAAACTTGCTCAACACATGTCCCGCTTAACCACCTAAATTTGGGGATACATTGCAGTCGTAAGTCGAGGAGGTCGTAAGTCAAAACCTTGTATCATGATTTGCTTTTGGAAAATGTAGAAAACCAGCAATAAAACTCTTAACCAAGGGAAATATTCAACTTTCTTTTCTCAGGTCATGTGTTACACATGAAGAGCTTATGTACTGTAAGCAAAAATTTTCAGAGTTTGGGGATAAAGCTAATTCTTGGTCAGCTGAGAATTAAAGAAAAAAAAATGTGCGTGACACATAATCCTAATTTACAGGTTGTCTTCAGCTTTCAAGCAGTGGTGAAATCCAGTTTTTTTTACTACCGGTTCTGTGGGCGTGGCTTGGTGGGTGTGGCAGAGGAAGGATACTGCAAAATCCCCATCCCCTCCCCATTCCTGGGGGAAGGATATTGCAAAATCCCCATTCCCTCCCCACTTCTGGGGGAAGGAAATTGCAAAATCTCCATTCCCACCCCACTCTGGGGCCAGCCAGAGGTGGTATTTGCCGGTTCTCTGAACTACTCAAAATTTCCGCTGCCGGTTCTCCAGAACCTGTCAGAACCTGCTAGATTTCACCCCTGGTTTCAACCATTTGTTTAGCAACTGTGTGAAGTTACAACAGCCCTGAAAAAGTCATGTGGCCAAAAGTCAAGTGCTTGGCAACTTGCGTCTACAGGTAGGTAGCCCTGGACTTACAACCCTCGTTTAGTGACCATTCATAGCTACAAGGGTGCTGAAAAAGCTGACTTACGACCTGCCTTCACGCTTATGATCATCCCAGCATCGTGTGATCATGATTTGGGCGCTAGGCATCTGGTGTGTATTTATGACGGTTGCAGCTTCCTGGGGGGTCACGTGGTCATCGTTTATGACCTTCCCAGCTGGTTTCTGATGGGGAAGCTGGATTTGAATCACTGGATTTGAACACTGGATAGCCTTTTCGTCCTCCAGAAGAAAATGATGTTCTAACGTGACACGTTACAAATCACAAATGCCAACTTAGGAGTGGTTTCCTACTACCCACTGCCTTCCACGGAGGACCTGTATACTGCACGAGTCAAAAAGAGGGCTGTGAAAATATTTACAGACCCCTCGCATCCTGGACATCAACTGTTTCAACTCCTACCCTCAAAACGACGCTCTAGAGCCCTGCACACCAGAACAACTAGACACAAGGACAGTTTTTCCCCGAATGCCATCACTCTGCTAAACACCTAATTCCCACAACACTGTCAAACTAGAAAGGCAGCATTACCATCATTAATCTCATCTTCCCTATTACCTATGTCCTTATCTTCTTATGACTATAACTTTGTTGCTTGCATCTTACGATTTATATTGTTTACTTAGTATCCTAGTATGATTGATGTCGATTGCTTATTTAGTATCCATGCCTAATCACTAAGTGTTGCATCTAATGTTTTATGATGAATGCATTTTAACCATGGCTATGATAATGATAAAGGGATGCGGTGGCTCAGTGGCTAAGACACTGAGCTTGTCGATCAGAAGGTCGGCAGTTCAGCGGTTCGAATCCCTAGTGTCGCGTAAGGGAGTGAGCTCCCATTCCTTGTCCTGGCTCCTGCCAACCTAGCACTTTGAAAGCACATAAAAAATGCCAGTAGAAAAATAGGGACCACCTTTGGTGGGAAAGGAACAGCGTTCCGTGCACCTTTGGGATTGAATCATGCCGGCCACATGACCACGGAGACGTCTTTGGACAGCGCTGGCTCTTTGGCTTTGAAACGGAGATGAGCACCGCCCCCTAGAGTCGGGAACGACTAGCACGTATGTGCCAGGGGAACCTTTACCCTTATGATAATGATCCGTCACTATTGTTGTATGTGCACTGATAGTTTCTGCACTAGAGACAAATTCCTTGTGTGTCTAATAACACTTGGTCAATAAAGAATTCTAAATTCTAATGACTTCATGATTCACTTAACAATTGTGGCAAAAAGTTACATAATTGGACACAGCTCGCTGAATCCCTGCCTTGCTGGGTGATGGGAATTCTGGTCCCATCTGCGGTCGGAGTTGAAGAACAAGAGTTGAAAGAACCAAAAGTCACGTGATCACCATTTGCAACCTCCCCAGCCGGCCTCCAACACGCAAAGTCGATGGGGAAGCTGGGTTTGCTTAATGAAGAGAATATTTGTAGCTCAGGATTGAACTGTGGGCCCTTCGGTTTTCTTAGAGGTGTTTCGTTGCCAAACTAGGCAACATTATCAGTGCTGCAAGGGAGTGGGGTTTGCAAGGAGGAGGGGGAGGGGGAGGAGAAAGAAGAAGAGGACGACGACTGTGGGGTCAGTGGTGTTTTCTGAGGTTGGTTGCTTGCTTGCAGACATTTCATTACCAAACTAGGTAACATCAACAATTGCGTTGATGAAGATACCTAGTTTGGTAATGAAACATCTGCAAGAAAACCACCAAGCTCAGAGAACACCATGGACTCCACAGTCCTTTTCCTCCTGCCCCTCCTCCCCCTCCTCCCCCTCTCCTATTCTCCCCGCTCCTCCTCTCTGCAAACCCCGCTCCCTTCTAGCACTGATGATGTTACCTAGTTGGGTAATGAAATGT
>WNWU01019319.1:0-14098 GCA_012654045.1 Ptyas mucosa
GCCCGCCTGACCAACAGCAACGATCCGCGCCGGGTACGCTCCTGTCAATGCGGGTTGCAGTTCAAGCTGCCCACCGCCTTCCCGCTGCCCGTCTGCCTCTACTACCAGCTCTCCAACTACTTCCAGAACAACCGACGTTACAGCATCTCCCGGGACAATGAACAGCTCAGCGGGGTGACCTGGGCGCTGCGCCACCCCATACAGGAATGCAAGCCTTACCGGTACAACAGCCAAGGGATGCCCATTGCGCCCTGCGGGTCGATGGCCAACAGCCTCTTCAACGATACTTTTGAGCTCTTCTACCAGATGGCTAACGGCTCTCTGGCCAACGTGACCTTTGATAAACAGGGTATCTCCTGGTGGACTGACACCAACGTCAAGTTCCAAAATCCGGAGCTGGTCAACAACAGCCTGTGTGACGCCTTCAGTGGCACGGCCAAGCCTCCCTTCTGGTCCCGTCCGGCTTGCAAGCTGGACCCCTACAACCGTAACAACACGGGCTTTGTCAACGAGGAATTCATCGTCTGGATGCGCACGGCCGCCCTGCCCACCTTTCGAAAGCTTTACGCCCGCATTCGCCACAACAACAACTCGGCGGCACTGCCCCAGGGCACGTACTATCTGAACATCGGCTACAATTACCCCGTTCTGGGTTTCAACGGGAGCAAGAAGATCATCCTGAGCACCCTCTCTTGGATGGGGGGCAAGAATCCCTTCCTGGGCATTGCCTACTTGGTCCTGGGCGCTGCCTGTATCCTGGCCGGCATCCTCATGACGGTGGTCCATTTCAAATACCGGCACCAGAATGACGATGACGATGATTAGGAAGCCAAGCCTGACTTCTTCTCAGGTCTCTTCGGAGATGTTGGACATCCCATCATTCTGTAGGTCAGGGGAACTCCAACTTTGGCAACTTTAAGACTTGTGGGCTTCAATTCCCAGAGTTCCTCAGCCAGCTTTGCTGTTGAATTGAAGTCCACAAGTCTTAAAGTTGCCAAGGTTGGAGACCCCTGCCTTTGGTGGCATGACGAAGGGCTGGGAGATGCTGGCAAGGTTATCCAGATAGCTGAAAGCCAACATCTGGAGAACATCAGGCTGAATGGGCTTTGGAAAGCGGTGAATAATTGGACCTCCGCGAGAAGTGAGCTCGATGCTTCTCGACGCATGAATGAATTTAAGTCTATGATGTAGCTTTTCTTGAAAATAAGGGTTCATCCTTTTCAGCTCCGTAATTTTTCAAGCTGGGAAAGCTGATTTTTGGGAAAATGGCACGGGGGAATTGAGTGCTGCCATTTCTAATCATTAGAAGTTTTTTATGAAGGGTGTGGCTAACACAACATTGTTTGGGGGAACTTATGAAGGGACTTCTCCCAAATGAACTATTGTTTAAATGTGAATGTTGGAAACTATCATCTAACTTGCATCTTAGATCTGGCCTGTTCTTAAATACTGGAGGGGGGGATAACTCAGCATTTGTTCTTTACACTATGTTTACTCACGGTTAACTATACTATATATTGCTGATTCTCCGAGATGGTATTGAATGTTTGGGATAAATTCAGTTGGCTAATTTACAGTTAGCCTATTGTGCAAATCTAGCCAATGAGAAATGTATACAGCTGGTCCTCAACTTACAACCACAGTTCAGCCCCGAATTTCTGTTGCTAAACTGAGACAGTTGTTAAGTGAATTTTGCCCCATTTTACAACCTTTCTTGCCACAGTTGTTAAGTGAGTCACTGAGATTGTTAAGTTAGCAACCTGGTTATTAAGTGAATCTGGCTTCCCCATTAATTTTGCTTGTTAGAAGGTTGCAAAAGGGGATTGCTTGACCCCGGGACTCTGCAACCGTCATAAATATGAGTCAGCTGCCAAGCATCTGAATTTTAATCACGTGACCATGGGGATGCTGCAAATGGTTGTGTGAAAAATGAGCTGTTATAAATTTGGGACTACCTGTAATAAAGATGATCATTTTATTATTATTTACGTTTTCACCAAGATAGAACAGAATAGAATAACAGAGTTGGGAGGGACCTTGGAGGTCTTCTAGTCCAACCCCCTGCTCAGGCAGGAAACCCTACACCACTTCAGACAAATGGTTATCCATTATCTTCTTACAAACTTCCAGTGTTGGAGCACCCACAACTTCTGGAGGCAAGTTGTTCCACTGGTTAATTGTTCGAACTGTCAGGAAATTCCTCCTTAGTTCTAAGTTGGTTCTCTCCTTGATTAGTTTCCACCCATTGCTTCTTGTCCTGCCCTCGGGTGCTTTGGAGAATAGTTTGACTCCTTCTTCTTTGGGGCAGCCCCTGAGATATTGGTGCCTTGGTGGAGCAGCGGACTAAAGCGCTGTTAAATAGCACTATAGCTGCCAGCTGCCTGCAATTACTGCGAGTTCAAATCTCACCAGGCTCAAGGTTGACTCAGCCTTCCATCCTTCCGAGGTAGATAAAATGAGGACCCGGATTGTGGGGGCAATAAGCTGACTTTGTATAAAAAAGAACACCGCTTGGGGGAGGGGCCCGAAAGCCCTACTAAGCACGTATATACAAAAGTATGAAGGCTATTGCTTAATGCATTGTAAGCCGCCCTGGGTCTTTGGAGAAGGGGGGCATATAAATCGAACCAATAAATAAATAAATAAACTCTGCTATCATGTCACCCCTAGTCCGTCTTACCCAATTCCAGCAACCGTCCATCCTTCTGAAGCTTGCGAATCTGATGCACAGGTTTTAGAACACTTCTTAGTGGGTTTGGGCTTCAAAAGGAACTTTGATATTTTTGATTGGAATGGAATTGCTAATCTTTTATTCTGCTTGCTTTGCTCCTTACAAAGTGAGTTACTCTCACAAGTCATTCTGGTTGGTGTCAACGCACCTTTATTGTTTGCAAGCAGTTTCCTGCCTTCAGACCAGAAAAACTCATTCCCCACCCCACTGAGTACCCCCCCCCCCCCCCCCCCCCCCACGCGCCACTGCCCAGGGCTTTGTCAAAAAGTAACTTTGATTTCATTTATATTTTGTCATTTGAGGCTCCGGGGATACTTCCCCCCCCCCCCTTCATCCTCTACTTCAGAAATCCTTGGACCGTGGAAAATATTTTCTTAAGATTGTAGACCACTCAGTTCCTGTGTAGTTCAACCTATACAGCAGTGCCCAAAATTGTGGAAACCTTTTGGGAAAGGTGTATTTTCTAAAACTAGCTAATAACACCACTTTTTTGGCGGGGAGTAGTACCATAAAATTATATATCAATGGAAAGATAATTTAATCAAGAATGTAATGCAATACCTTTTATGGAGGATTTGCTATTAGAATAGCAGTTACAGCAGAAAGAAGAAAAGTGAAACACGTAGAAAAAACGAGATATACAGAAATAATCACCGTGTCAGTTGATACTTTGTTAGGTAACCTTTAGCATGAATTACGACCTTACAATATCTTCCCATGGAGCAAACCAAAGTCTTTTAGTTCTGCAGCTGTTCTAATGTGAAGCCAAGATGGAATGATGGCTTCTATTAACTGGGTTTTATTGCTGGATCTCTTCTGACTAACAAGTTTCTTTAGTTGGCTCCATAGATTTTCAATTGGGTTAAGGTCTGGGCTATTCCTAGGCCATTCCAGCAGTGGACTAGGATTATCTTGAAACTAAAAAAAAAAGTGGTGTTATTAGCCATCAAACCTCAAAAAAACACTTTTCCCAAAAGGTTTCCACAATTTTGGCCACTACTGTAGTTATCAGGGAGAATTTCTAGATTTTCATGACAAATCAAGTTCCTTCTTAAGGTTAAATTTATAAAATCACTGTGAAATCATATTGTTGCTTTCTGTAAAAATCTTACTGGGCCCTAAAAATACTAGATGTTTCTGTGCCATTTATGTTGCTACCTGTGCCTATGATACTTGATAATTAACACACCAGAAGGGTTATTTTGGTGAAATATTTATATTTCAATAGTGATTCTCAGGTGTTTCATCTCTTTAATAATGCAACTCATTTTTTTTTAAGGTAGAGTTACAGGAAGCGTTAAATGTGCAGTTCTGCATGTAACGTTTCCCCTTTTCTGATTTGAAATGAAGAGCCTTCCAAAGTTCACCTTTCTTGTACTTTAATCAAATAAATGATATTATAGTAATAAAGTTGCATCGTGTTTTTATTGGCTGCTGAAGAAAGACGGACATAATGTGACGAATGATTAACGGAACGGATCTGAGTTGTGACTTTAAAGCTGTCCTCGACTTACAACCACAATTGATTCCCCAAACTTCTGTGGCTAAGCGAGACAGTTGTTAAGTGAACTTTGTCCCATTGTACGACCTCTCTTGCCGCAGTTGTTAAGTGAATCATTGTGGTTGTTAAATTTGTAACATTTGTTGTAAAGTGAATCTGGCTTCCCCATTGATTTCGGTTGTCAGAAGGTCACAAAAGGGGATCATGTGACTCTGGGAAACAGCGACCATCATAAACATGAGTCAGTTAGTTGCCAACTGTCTGAATTTTGATCATGTGTCCATGGGGATGCTGCAAATGGTCGTAAGTGTGAAAAATGATCATTAGTCACTTTAACAGATTAACAGAGTTGGAGGGGACCTTGTAGGTCATCTAGTCCAACCCCAGGAGACCCGACACCCGTGATGGCAAACCTATGGCATGCGTGCCAGAGGTGGGACGCAGAGCCCTCTCTGTGGGCACGCGTGCTGTCACCAGCTGCTTTTCTGGTTTCTGGTGTGCCTGCCAGCTGGTCTTCGCAGATGCCGGAGTGCCAGAAAACGGCTTGAAAACAGCCCAAGAAAAAAAGGCATGTGCGTGCCAGTTAGCTAGTCTTCAGGTTTCCGGCGCTCTGGCGCAGGCACAAGGACACATGCATGCATGTTCCGGTTTGGGCCGAAAAGGTTCGCCATCACTGCCCTACACCATTTCTGACAAATGGCAGTCCAGTCTCTTCTTGAAAGCCTCCAGTGATGCTGCTTTAACGTTGAACAATCACTAAACAAACTTGAAAGTAAAAGGCTACTTGGATAGAGAAACTGAAAAACAAAAAGAAAAGTTGCAACCCATTTTTCTCCTGCTTTTTTGGCTACCGTAAACCATCGTAGCCTCTCTTCCTACAATGCCCTCTTGAAATCTTGTGACTTCTTTAAATCTGAAAAATTAACGCAGCTTCAAGTGGTGAATTAAACCAGGAAAACAAATTGGGAAATCGGTAACTTTCTTCTGTAGGACGTTCATAAGAGTCCGCTTCTTGTTTTTGGATCAACAGCAGGTTATGAACGGGATTTTAAAATAAAATATGGCATATCATTCTGCTCTGAGGTAGAATTATTATATTGCAAAGATGGAATGTGCATTGTAGTCAAATGACACACCCTTCCAAAAATCATGTGTTAAGGATATTGATGTTGTTTTACCAACCAGCAGAGTAACTGCACAAGGAAACGTTGAGAGCAATGAATAAGAAAACTGGTTTAGCAAAAGTTTACTTTATCATAGGAAAAAGCAGTAGCGTAGTCATAAACAAATCCCAAGTCTTCACCAATAAATCAGTCCAGTAAATCAGTCCAAACAACTCACTCTGGTTAACAAACCACGATGGTAGCAGATCCATCAACAGATAGCAACTCCTTTACAATAGCAGCTCATAGCAGTTCAGTCACAATAGCAGTAGCAGTTCATAGCAGCAGCTTCTAACAGACCAGGTTACAATACTTTGTTTAAATATACTTCCAACTAGTCATTATCCCATTACAGCATGACTCAGCAAGAAGGTAACATTTACAGCTTAAAGCTACAGTATACATATATTGCCTGAACAACTGGTTCTAACATTATATATACCATATAGAATCCTAACATCATGCATTAGGTTTCGAAAGGGAGCAGAAACAGCCATTATCTTGGAATAAGAGCGGAGTTCAGAGGGCTTGAATTATGCTTTAGTTCTTGTAAAATAGTGTAGGATAAAAGACAGACTGTTAAGAGGCATGTCGAGCCGTTTTGCCGGTCTGCAAGCAACGTCAAGATCTAGCTTAAAGCTGGAAATGCCACCAGTTACCAGGTTCATATTATCACATGTGCTGGACATGCCCTGAAGCAAAAAAACTATTGGAATAAAATTAAGTTATGGTTGGAGGAAATGACCCAACAACGTATGGACTTAAAACCAGAGCGATTCCTAATAGGTATCTTATTAGAGAAAATTAGTAAAGGTAATATATATTTGATTATACATGTAATAACAGTGGCAAGGATTGTTTATGCACAAAATTGGAAAGCAGAGAATATACTATCGGAGGGAGAAGTTGTTAGGAAATGAATATTACCTACCTTATTGGGTTGGCAATATATAAACCGTCAATATAGCTTTAAGACTGCTGTATTGCATCATACTGTGTCCTGATTGGTTAGCTCTGTAGCCAATCTCCTTAAGAGGGAGCTAGAAACATGGTTTGTTTCTCTTTGCTGTTCTTGCTCTCTGATATCTCTGTATGCTACTGTTTCCAAATCCAGAAGAACTGTTTATTGTAAATGACTACGACGACTGGTAAGAAGACTTTGTTATTGGCTTATCCCTGGACTGTCATTTTTCTATCTCCTGCTTTATATGTGTATGACCTGGACTGTTTATTGGACTGTGCCTTACTATTTCTTGAAAGTAAACACAACTCAGTGTATCTGTGTGTTGACTGTGTTTATTCGTACCTACACTCAATCGTTTTCATGTACACATCCTTGCTATTCCAGGGTTACTCTGCGAATTCCTTAACAGAAGTAAGTAAAAAAAATTTAGATTGTGCAGAAATGAATAGATTAACTATGATGATAAAGGAAAGGGAAGATTCAGAATATTATAAGATATGAAATCAATTTTATTATTGGTTAGAAAAGAGATACAAATAAGTTTTAAAAGAGATTGAAAATAGAGAAGAGAAAAAACCTTTGAAGATAACACCGAAATGTCACTTGGAAGAAATGAATGATGTACTAAATATTTGTTTGTCTTAAAAAATTTAACATAAACTTTTTTTTTTAAAAAAAGATCTTGCTTAAAGCCATTTCCTGGTCCTTGTTTATTTAAGTGATGTCTTTCACCTTCATTTGACTTGCTGTAACCTTCAGACCAAGCAGATGTTGAGCAATCTTGCAATTTCCCAAAAATGGGCCCATCCTGTTAATCAAGTTCACTTGGTTTGCTCCATGAATATTCTTTATTCTTCTTTTTCCTTCTTCCTTGCACATAGCAGAAGGGGTATCTTAACTGAACAAGTGGAGATGGTAGGAGGCCTTTTACTCCAGGTCAGGACATGGAAACAAGTGGGAACCTTGAAAAGAGTCTTGATGCTCGTGGGCACCACACATCTTACTCCAGGTTGTTGGACAGATCACAACTTGAGGGGCAATTAACAGATAACAGATTAACAGAGTTGGAAGGGATTTGTAGGTCATCTAGTCCAACCCCCCACCCAAGCAGGAGACCCTACACCATTTCTGAGAGGTGGCAGTCTAGTCTCTTCTTGAAAGCCTCCAGTGATGAAGCTCCCACAACTTCTGAAGGCAACTTCTGTTCCATGGGTTGATGGTTCTCACTGTCAGAAAGTTCCCCCTTATTTCTAGGTTGAATCTTTCATTCAGTTTCCATCCATTATTCCTTGTCTGGCCTTCAGGTGCTTTGGAAAATAGCTTGACCCCCTTCCTCTCTGTGGCAGCCCCTCAAATATTGGAAGATGCTCTCATGTCTCCCCTGGTCCTTCTCTTCACTAGACTAGCCATGCCCAGTTCCTGCAACCGTTCTTTGTATGTTTTAGCCTCCAGCACCCTAATCAGGGGTGAAATCCAGCAGGTTCTGACAGGTTCTAGAGAACCAGTAGCGGAAATTTTGAGTAGTTCGGAGAACCAGCAAATACCACCTCTGGCTGGCCCCAGAGTGGGGAGGAATGGAGATTTTGCAATATCCTTCCCCTGGAGTGGGGTGGGAATGGAGATTTTGCAGTTTCCTTCCCCTGGAGTGGGGTGGGAATGGAGATTTTGCAGTTTCTTTCCCCTGCCACACCCACCAAGCATGCCCACCAAGCCACACCACACCCACCAAGCCACGCCCACAGAACCGGTAGTAAAATAATTTGGATTTCACCACTGCCCCTAATCCTCTTGGTTGCCTTCTCTGCACTCTTTCTAGAGTCTCAACATCTTTTTTTATAGTGTGGAGACCAAAACTGGATGCAGTATTCTAGGTGTGGTCTTCATAAAATTACAAGAATAGAATCCAGCCCACCTAAATGTTGCATCCCTCCCTTCCCCTCCCCTCCCCTCCCCTAGGGACCACCTTGGCTTCCAATGCTGAGAACCTTTTAGACATGGTGCTAGAAGATCATGGAAGCATTTTATGTTCTCCTTGTCTCATTTGCAAGTAGGACTCAGTAGAATCTACTGGTGCCTGGAAAAAGTAGGCTAAAGGTTTGTGTGCATGCATTTGTTTGCCTACTCTTTTCTTCTATGGCTAAGTTTCTGCCTTGGAGTGTTTTTTTTTTTTAAATTTGATTTATATGCCGCCCTTCTCCGGAGACTCAGGGCAGCTTACAATGTGTTAAGCCTTCATACTTTTGTATATTTTATACAAAGTCAGCTTATTGCCCCCACAATCTGGGTCCTCATTTTACCTACCTTAGAAAGGATGGAAGGCTGAGTCAGCCTCGAGCCTGGTGAGATTTGAACTTGCACTAATTGCAGGCAGCTGAATGTTAAGCAGTGCTTAGTCTACTGCGCCACTCAGGCCCTTTGAGTTTGCTGCCGGATTGTGCCAACTTTGCAGAGATCATCATGCCACCTCTACCAAGTCGGCGATCAGCATCCCTCACCAAATTGGAAGAAAACCCATGAAAGATAAGAGGCCACTCCTTCCAAGTTCTAAACTTTCCTTCTCATCAGAGGGGGAAAAAAAGTGTAAGCAACTTCAATGAATACAAGGATTTCAATCTCCCCTAATTAGAGTGGTGTGGTAGCCTTAGAGGTGGAGCTCTCGCCTCACACTCAGGAGGCTGTGAGTTCTATCCTAGGTAGAGGCAGATATTTCTCTCTCTGGGCACAATGATAATAATAACAGTAACAGAGTTGGAAGGGACCTTGGAGGTAATCTAGTCCAACCCCCTGCTCACGCAGGAGATCTGTACTAGGGATTTGAACCGCCGACCTTTCTGATCGACAAGCTCCGTATCTGCTGAACAAAACTCCTCACTGGTGACAAAAAGGGCATTCGGCCATTAAAACGCTCTGCTAGTTCCATTCAGTTGCCCAGACTCCAACCACAAGGAATTATGGGGTTGTTAAATGATGATGATGATGATGATTTCAATCTCCCCTAATTATTCTGATTGCTAGACATGGCCAAACCTGAAGGTGACATAAATCTTCCATGAAGAGTCAAAATGATTCTGTATCCTTCCTTTAGGGAAGTGTTTCTCCATCTTGGATTCTTCAAGATGTTTGGACTTTATCTTCCCAAATTCCACAGCCTCCCCAGATTCGTACCTCATTGTAAAACTGTGTTCTCAACAATTAAAAGAAGAAGAATAAAAAACAGGAGAAGTTGAGTGGTGCCATCCAGTGGTGGTTATTTTTGAAACCTGCAAGCAAGAATAAATGCTAACTACTGGGACCCAAAGTTGCTTTTTTCAGGAGGCAACTGGGCTTCCTTGTTTTTTCTTTTGAAGGCGTTTTGCTTCTCATCCAAGAAGCTTCTTCAGCTCTGACTGGATGGTGGGGAATGGAAGGATTTATATTCCTTGCAGGCAGCTGGTCATTTGCATCCTTATAGAAGGTCGTTGAAGCCCCTTGGAAGTTTGTCTGTGTCCTCGGGGTCACATTTAGCTATACAATTTGGGATGAACACCCTTTGAATCAGTGGTGAAATCCAAATTTTTTACTACCTGTTCTGTGGGCATGGCTTGGTGGGCGTGGTGTGGCTTGGTGGGTGTGGCTTGGTGGGCGTGGCAGGGGAAGGATACTGCAAAATCCCCATTCCAACCCCGCGAGAGGTGGCATTTGCCAGTTTTCCAAACTACTCAAAATTTCCGCTACCGGTTCTCCAGAACCTGTCAGAACCTGCTGGATTTCGCCCCTGCTTTGAATGGTGTGGGAGTAAGAATGGATTTCCAAAGGAAAAAATTGCAGACTACAGGAACCATTAGCACCACTCAGGTGACTCTGAGGACACAGATAAACCTCCAAGTGTTTCAACGACCCTCTAAAAGGATGCAAAGGACCAGCTGTCTGCAAGGAGTATCAATCCTTCCATTCCCCACCATCCAGTCAGAGCTGAAGAAGCTTCTTGGATGAGAAGCGAAACGTCTTCAAAAGAAAAAACAAGAAAGTCCAGTTGAACTCCTGAAAATGCACCTTTGGGACAACCATGACCTGGAGGACTGAGAATCTCTACAGACTTTTAACTACTGGCACCTTTTATGTTCTCACTGCGCACTGAATCATAAACCAGCCAACTGTATTTTAGGATACTGTGTTGTGTAAAACCAGCTACAGAGTTAGTGTAAACCTGGAAAATTACATTAGATAAACCATGGCTAAAATGAATCAGAGAAGGAAACAGACTTTTTTGATTTGAGAAGTGAGGGTAGCATGGACAACAAGAGCCAACCAATATGTCCTAGAAACAAATAAAGTCTGATTGCTTACTTAGGAGATGATGAGAAAGTAGAAAATGATGCACTTTGGGGATCTGAATGTAAACATTTAGAGTTGGAAGGGATTACAGGTAGTCCTCGATTTACAACGGTTTGTTTAGTGACCGCTCAAAGTTTCAACGGCACTGAAAAAGTGACTCTTATAATCATTGCAGCATCCTCGTGGTCATGTGACCAAAATTCAGATCCTTGGCAACTGACTCATATTTATGACGGTTGCAGTGTATACCAATTTTGATCTAAGACCTCTCCTTTAAATAATGGCAAAAGTACATTTATTTGGCAAAACAAAAAAGAAAACACCACGAATTAAATATAAACTTTTTACAAGAGGCAAAAGAAAAGGGGAGGTCTTGGTTAGCAACGGAAATTCTGATCATAAGTGGAGGACTGATTTACAGCTTTCTCAAGTTGTGCTAAAGTTCTACCACTAGGTGGCACTGAAAGATAACCAGATTTCTCCTATTTGATTTTTTTTTTTAAAAAATGTAACCAGAGTTTTCTTTAATTCACTTGTTCGATGTTGGTTGTCTATTTTAAACTCACTACTTGGGGAAAAGCAATTACAAGTATTACTTTAATACCATTTAAGAGCATTCTTTTAAAAGGGAATTTCTGCTCCTCCCCAAAAGTCCCTTAAAAGTGTAGCCACTTTTAAGGGACAATAACTCAGGATCCTGTTGGTTTAGACCTGGCTAAATACAGTTAGTCCTTGAGTTACAACCATTTGTTTAGTGACACTTCACAATCGGAGTGATTCGCTTAGCAGCAGTGGCGATAAAGGTTGCAAAAATGGGACAAACTTGCTCAACACATGTCCCGCTTAACCACCTAAATTTGGGGATACATTGCAGTCGTAAGTCGAGGAGGTCGTAAGTCAAAACCTTGTATCATGATTTGCTTTTGGAAAATGTAGAAAACCAGCAATAAAACTCTTAACCAAGGGAAATATTCAACTTTCTTTTCTCAGGTCATGTGTTACACATGAAGAGCTTATGTACTGTAAGCAAAAATTTTCAGAGTTTGGGGATAAAGCTAATTCTTGGTCAGCTGAGAATTAAAGAAAAAAAAATGTGCGTGACACATAATCCTAATTTACAGGTTGTCTTCAGCTTTCAAGCAGTGGTGAAATCCAGTTTTTTTTACTACCGGTTCTGTGGGCGTGGCTTGGTGGGTGTGGCAGAGGAAGGATACTGCAAAATCCCCATCCCCTCCCCATTCCTGGGGGAAGGATATTGCAAAATCCCCATTCCCTCCCCACTTCTGGGGGAAGGAAATTGCAAAATCTCCATTCCCACCCCACTCTGGGGCCAGCCAGAGGTGGTATTTGCCGGTTCTCTGAACTACTCAAAATTTCCGCTGCCGGTTCTCCAGAACCTGTCAGAACCTGCTAGATTTCACCCCTGGTTTCAACCATTTGTTTAGCAACTGTGTGAAGTTACAACAGCCCTGAAAAAGTCATGTGGCCAAAAGTCAAGTGCTTGGCAACTTGCGTCTACAGGTAGGTAGCCCTGGACTTACAACCCTCGTTTAGTGACCATTCATAGCTACAAGGGTGCTGAAAAAGCTGACTTACGACCTGCCTTCACGCTTATGATCATCCCAGCATCGTGTGATCATGATTTGGGCGCTAGGCATCTGGTGTGTATTTATGACGGTTGCAGCTTCCTGGGGGGTCACGTGGTCATCGTTTATGACCTTCCCAGCTGGTTTCTGATGGGGAAGCTGGATTTGAATCACTGGATTTGAACACTGGATAGCCTTTTCGTCCTCCAGAAGAAAATGATGTTCTAACGTGACACGTTACAAATCACAAATGCCAACTTAGGAGTGGTTTCCTACTACCCACTGCCTTCCACGGAGGACCTGTATACTGCACGAGTCAAAAAGAGGGCTGTGAAAATATTTACAGACCCCTCGCATCCTGGACATCAACTGTTTCAACTCCTACCCTCAAAACGACGCTCTAGAGCCCTGCACACCAGAACAACTAGACACAAGGACAGTTTTTCCCCGAATGCCATCACTCTGCTAAACACCTAATTCCCACAACACTGTCAAACTAGAAAGGCAGCATTACCATCATTAATCTCATCTTCCCTATTACCTATGTCCTTATCTTCTTATGACTATAACTTTGTTGCTTGCATCTTACGATTTATATTGTTTACTTAGTATCCTAGTATGATTGATGTCGATTGCTTATTTAGTATCCATGCCTAATCACTAAGTGTTGCATCTAATGTTTTATGATGAATGCATTTTAACCATGGCTATGATAATGATAAAGGGATGCGGTGGCTCAGTGGCTAAGACACTGAGCTTGTCGATCAGAAGGTCGGCAGTTCAGCGGTTCGAATCCCTAGTGTCGCGTAAGGGAGTGAGCTCCCATTCCTTGTCCTGGCTCCTGCCAACCTAGCACTTTGAAAGCACATAAAAAATGCCAGTAGAAAAATAGGGACCACCTTTGGTGGGAAAGGAACAGCGTTCCGTGCACCTTTGGGATTGAATCATGCCGGCCACATGACCACGGAGACGTCTTTGGACAGCGCTGGCTCTTTGGCTTTGAAACGGAGATGAGCACCGCCCCCTAGAGTCGGGAACGACTAGCACGTATGTGCCAGGGGAACCTTTACCCTTATGATAATGATCCGTCACTATTGTTGTATGTGCACTGATAGTTTCTGCACTAGAGACAAATTCCTTGTGTGTCTAATAACACTTGGTCAATAAAGAATTCTAAATTCTAATGACTTCATGATTCACTTAACAATTGTGGCAAAAAGTTACATAATTGGACACAGCTCGCTGAATCCCTGCCTTGCTGGGTGATGGGAATTCTGGTCCCATCTGCGGTCGGAGTTGAAGAACAAGAGTTGAAAGAACCAAAAGTCACGTGATCACCATTTGCAACCTCCCCAGCCGGCCTCCAACACGCAAAGTCGATGGGGAAGCTGGGTTTGCTTAATGAAGAGAATATTTGTAGCTCAGGATTGAACTGTGGGCCCTTCGGTTTTCTTAGAGGTGTTTCGTTGCCAAACTAGGCAACATTATCAGTGCTGCAAGGGAGTGGGGTTTGCAAGGAGGAGGGGGAGGGGGAGGAGAAAGAAGAAGAGGACGACGACTGTGGGGTCAGTGGTGTTTTCTGAGGTTGGTTGCTTGCTTGCAGACATTTCATTACCAAACTAGGTAACATCAACAATTGCGTTGATGAAGATACCTAGTTTGGTAATGAAACATCTGCAAGAAAACCACCAAGCTCAGAGAACACCATGGACTCCACAGTCCTTTTCCTCCTGCCCCTCCTCCCCCTCCTCCCCCTCTCCTATTCTCCCCGCTCCTCCTCTCTGCAAACCCCGCTCCCTTCTAGCACTGATGATGTTACCTAGTTGGGTAATGAAATGT
>WNWU01019321.1:0-16805 GCA_012654045.1 Ptyas mucosa
AACCCTAACCCTAACCCTAACTTTAACCCTAACCCTAACCCTAACCCAGATCCAACACAGGGCAAAGCCATTAAGCCATAATAGGAATTATTGCATCTATTCCTCTGACAGTGCTGTTTTTGATTATATTGATTTCTTCTAAATTCCGTCTCTACCCATTTCCCTTTCTCTGGTTTATCCATTGATACCATCTATTCCATATTGTATAATATTTTGAGTCCTCCTTATCCTGTAACTCTAAAGTTAGTTTGTCCATTTCTGCGCAAGTATATATATTTTGTATTAACTCCTGATCAGTTGGCATTCGATCTATTTTCCAAAGTTGTGCTAATGCTAATCTTAGGAATAGAAAACGAAATATGCCACGGTATGTCGGCATATATGTATATATAATGGAAATTAGTTAGAAGTTGTGTATTGTATATGTAAATTTGTCTCTTGATTAAGAGAAACTTGTATGTTTTAAATGTTTTTATAAATGAATAAAGTTTTGTTTTTAAAATTAAAAAAAAAGGAATTATTGCATCACCCTCAGAAACTTCAACCACACTTAGCTCAGACAAACACCTCCTTTGTACTTTGCCTACAGAGCCAGATATGACCCCTAGGTCTGAACAAAGGTAGGATTAGCCTTCAGCCACAATAGGAATTGCCCAACAAACCCCTTCATTGCATCAGCCCAAACTTCAACCAAATGTAGCTCAGACAAACATGACCCCTACATGGCCCCATGGGAGTCTGACAACAGCCAATAGAATACATGTTCTTGAACAGGAAGCTCAAGTGCAAAGCCCAAGAGAAGGTATAAAAAAAAACCCCACTCTCAACTCCATGTGGTCTGCTGCCCATCATTAAACCTTCTTTCTAATCAGCCTCCGTGTTTCCAGCGTCTTTCTTGGAAATGAACCAGATGGATATTTCTTCCAACATCTCCTTAGGACTTGACTTGCAGAAACCAATGGGGCTGCCACATTGTGTTGCTCCTAGTTCCACATGAGGCACATTGGAATAACATGTCTATTTCCCACCAGCCAAAGATTCACCTTTAATCTGTTCACCTTTGCTCTAATTTCAACTCTTTCAAATGTCAGGAGGGTTGGGTTAAGCAAATGAACATTTCAGAAGCATCATCAGGTGGTCATTGTGTCTTTTCAAATCATCCTGTCTGTGAACACAGAAGGTTTGTGTGACATCTGGACCGCGACATAGGAGAGAATCAAATCCTTTGGGATTATCTGTGCTGTAACGATGATAGACAATATCTTTATCTGCAAGATTATCAGAATTAAGTTTTGGAGTCTCTGCATTAGGGATCATTTTTGACAACAAAACACTTTGTTACCGGTCAGTAATGAAGAGGTCAGGGAGAGCCATTTTGGTCTAGTGGTTAAGGCACTAGGCTAGAAGGCAGATTGTGAGTTCTAGCCCCGCCTTAGGCATGAAAGCCAGCTGGGTGGCTTTGAGCCAGTCACTCTCTCTCAGCCCTAGGGAGGAGGAAATGGCAAACCAGTTCTGGAAAAAAAAAATCTTGCAAAGTAGGGACTTGTCTAGGCCTTCTCTGAGAACTGGATTGAGGGAAAATGAGGAGATCAAGTACGCAAATGAGATTAAAAGATATTGTAATGAGAATCTCTTTAAACAGGTTGGATGCCCAATCAAGCGGCAAATGCAGTTTTGATTTATGTAAGGGTCAAATGATATGTATTAGAAGAAAAAGAATAGACTGATGGGGGTTTTTTTTTGTAACCAAGAACAAGATGTGGGGGTGATCATGGATCGGTCAATACAGGTAGTCCTCATCAATTGAACCCCAAATTTCTGTTGTTAAACGAGACATGTGTTAAGTGAGTTTGGCCCCCGTTTTAGAACCTTGCTTGCCACAGTTGTTAAGCGAATCACTCGCGGTTGATAAGTTAGCAAACTGGTTGTTAAGTGAATCACTGCAGCTGATGAGTTTGTAACTTGGTTGTTAAGCGAACTTTTGCTTGTCAAAAGTTAGTAACCTGGGTGTTAAGTGAATCACAAAGACTCACTTTGTCAGAAGTTTGCAAAAGGGGATGACGTGACCTTTGGGATGCAGCAACGGTCATAAGTATGAACCAGTTGCCAGGTGTCCGAATTTTGATCACAGGATCGCGAGGGTGCTACAAAGGTTGTAACTGAGAAAAATGGTCATAAGTCACTTTTTTCCCCACTGCTGTTTTAACTTTGAAAAGTCACTAAAAGAAATGTTGTAAGCCGAGGACTATCTGTAAAGATATTAACTCAGGATGGAGCAGCTGTGGACGAAAACGTAGGCTAATGAGAAAAAGGCTCTGCAAATAAAATTGCCAACCCAATAATGAACTTACAGAAATCTGTATCCCCATCTGGACTCGGGTGCACAGTTCCAATTGCCACATTTATGAAGATGCAAGAGAACTCGAAGAAGAATTGCCAAGAAGTACAATCAAAACGTTTGGGACGCTCACATTTTTCTTATGAGAAAAATCCCGAATGCTTGGGGTTATTAAGCCTGGAGCAAAGGCCGCTGGAAGGAACATGATCCAGATGTATAAAGTTATATATGACATGGAGGGGGAAAAAATCCCCTCCTTTTGCATGCAGGGGATCAGAGGTCTTCTAATAAAGGAGATTTAGAACAGACAATAGGAAGCATTTCTTCTTATAGTTCTTAATTAACCCGTGGAATGTACTGCCAAATGACATAGCCTCTCTTCAGTGGTGAAATCCAAATTTTTTTACTACCGGTTCTGTGGGTGTGGCTTGGTGGGCGTAGCAGGGGAAGGATACTGCAAAATCTCCATTCCCTCCCCACTCTGGAACCAGCCAGAGGTGGTATTTGCCGGTTCTCTGACCTGCTCAAAATTTCCGCTACCGGTTCTCCAGAACCTGTCAGAATCTGCTGGATTTCACCCCTGCATCTCTTCCACAAGAAAATATGACCACTAACTTGACTTCAAAGGGAGATCAGATACATTGGGTGCTCCATCGCTGGATGTTTTCAAAAACGGACCAGACAACCATTTGGCTGGGATGGTTTAAGGCAGGGGTCAGCAACCTGCGGCTCCAGAGCCGCATGCAGCTCTTTGGGCCCTCTGCTGTGACTCCCTGTCGGGTGATCCCATCATTGGCTGGCTCCGCCCCTCGCCCTCCCCTCCCAGTCACCCCTCGCCTGGCCTGAGAAGGTAAGAGCGATGGCAGGGGATGGGAGAAGTGGCCAGGGCAGAGACAGAGAGATACAGAGAGAGGAGGAGAAAGAGAGACATAGAGAGATAGAGAGAGAGAGGGAGGGAGAGAGATATGTCAAAAGGATTTTGTGGTTCCCGGTGTTTTTTAACAACTGGTTTTCTGCCCTAATGACGAGCTGGGTAGGCATGGCTGGGGGGGGGGGGGCTCATGTGACTGGTGAAAGTGAGTGACATCAAGTTGGCCACGCCCACCGAGGTTTTGTGGCTCCCTGTGTTTTCTTTTCTGTGGGAAACAGGTCCAAATGGCTCTTTTGAGTGTTTAAGGTTGCAGACCCTTGGTTTAAGGTCTCCTGCCTTGAGCGGGGAGTTGGACTAGAAGACCTCCAAGGTCCCTTCCAGCCTTAGAATTCTGTGTTCTGTGTTCAATTGCAGGGAAACAGCAACGGGAGAGACATGTCGGTTTCTTGCTTGTGAGCTCTGCAGAGGCATCAGCGAGGAACAAAATGTTATTCTGTCGTTTGAATGTTTGAGGGACAACCTTAGGAATCCTGGGAAGTTCTTGATGATTTTCTGGAATTTTTGATTTGCTCATAATGATAGATTTTGTAGATGGTAGTGGAGGAGGAGGATAGGAGGAGGAGGAGAAGAAACTCTCTCATCTCCAGGAAAAGGGGAAGGGGATGGAGATGGAGAGAGATGGAGAAGAAAAAAGAGAAAAAGGAGGAGAAGAAGGAGAAGAATGTCTCATCTCCAGGAGGAGAAGGAGGAGGAAGAGGAGGAGAATTGAGATTGGGGAAATATGGAATCCCAGCAATCCTGAAAGACTGGAGCACTTTTTTTTTTAAACAACTTTTAAAGACAGCAGAATTTGCAAGGGCAGGTGTCTGTGAAAGTCGCTGCAAGAAAGCAAGATCCCTATGGCAGAAGATCCATAAAATAGGAAAAATGAAGAATAATTGCAGCCCACGCTTCCGACGCTTTGCTGCTTCTGCCAGCGCAAGTACAGCATCCGTGAGTGTGTGTTTGTGCTGTCTAAACATGCAAGTTACTGAGTGAGTGTGCGTTTTCTAAGCAATGACCTCATTGCCATTGTTCTTGCAACAGGGCATGTGATGAAACTGTACCTGAGCCAATTATGCAACACTTTTCTCAGGTTCCACTATAACAATTGTGGCATTGTGTTTTAGAGTGGCTTGGCCCGGCTTGTAAGTAAGAACACCACCTGTCATTCAGCATTATCCCTTCCCAACTTAAGTACTATTCTGAATTTGTTTGTACTACACAACTTTCCTGACAACTTAGTTATGGAGAAGAAAATTCACGCTGTAAGAGAGTACACAATGCAGCCTTATGAAACCAAACAGAGTTCTAAGCATGTCCTGGCTTCACCTTTGAGACACAAATCCACGTGCAGACCGAACTGCAGTCACTACAGGTAGTCCTCAACTTACGACAGTTCACTTAGTGACCGTTCGAAGTTACAACGCCACTGAAAAAAGGTGACTTAGGACCAGTGGTGAAATGTAAAATCTGTTACTACCAGTTCTGTGGGCGTGGCTTGGTGGGGGTGTAATGTGACTGGGTGGGCATGGCCAACTTTTTTTTTTTTTACTTTTAAAAGCATTTTTTTCTTCAACCTCTTCGCCTGAAGAGGTTGTAGAAAAAAGGCTTTTAAAAGGCTCTGACGATCCCAGCTGAGTTGCCTGATCATCAGAGGCTTTTTTTTTTACTTTTAAAAGCATTTTAAGGCCGAAGAGGTTGTAGAAAAAATGCTTTTAAAAGTTAAAAAAAAAAGCCTCGATGATCGCGCGGCTCAGCTGGGCATGGGGGTGGGGCAGGGATTTTTGCTACCAGTTCTCTGAACCACCCGCCACCATCGCTACCGGATCAGGTGATCCAGTCCGAACTGGGAACATTTCACCCCTGCTTAGGACCATTTTTCACACTTATGACCATTGCTACATTCCCATGGTCATGTGATTTACATTTGGACCCTTGACAACTGACTCACAGTTATGACGGTTGCAGTGTCCCTGGGGGGGTGTGTGTCACATGATCCCCTTCCGACAAGCGAAGTCAATGGGGAAACCAGATTCACTTAACAATTGGGTTGCTAATTTAAGAACTGCAATGATTCACTTAACAAATGTGGCGAGAAAAGTTGTAAAATGGGGCAGAGCACACTTAACAAATTTCTCACTTAGCAACATGAATTTTGGCCTCAATTGTGGTTGTAAATTGCGGACTACCTGTATATGTAGAAATACATATGGATGAAGGGTGGTATGAATGCAGAGAAGAGCCACAAAGATGATTAGCAGGCTAAAAGATATAAAAACAGTTGCAGGAATTGTGTATGTCTAGTCTAGGGAAAAGAAGGACTAGGGGTGACATGATAACAGTGTTCCAATATTTGAGGGGTTGCCACAAAGAAGAGGGAGTTAAACTATTCTCCAAAGCACCAGAAAGCAGGACAAGAAGCAACGGATGGAAACTAATCAAGGAGAGAAGCAACCTAGAACTAAGCGGAAATTTCCTGACAGTTAGAACAATTAATCAGTGGAACGACTTGCCTGCAGAAGTTGTGAATGCTCCAACACTGGAAGTTTTTAACAAGAGATTGGGCAACCATTTGTCTGAAATGGTATAAGGTTTCCTGCTTAAGCTGGGGGTTGGACTAGAAGACCTCCAAGGTCCCTTCCAGCTCTGCTATTCTCTTCTGTTCTGAATGTGCCCATTTTCAGACTAGTAAAAAACAATCCAGATAGATACGGATATGGGATAGAAAGAGGATAAGAGGTCTGGAGGCTAAATCATACAGTGAATGATGAACAGATAAAGAAACTAGATATGTTTAGCCTACTGAAGAAAAAGATTAGGGCAGACATGATAACAGTCTGTTTGGGGAGGCTGTCACAGAGAAGTGGGGGATCAACTTACTCTCCAAAGCACCAGCTGGCAGGGACAAGAAGCACAGAATTTGACTCTTCCAGTGCCAGTCATTGGCCATGTCTCTTCCCTTCCTGGTATCTGCTGGATTTCTGGTTCATTGTTCTTGTACTGCCACCACTCATCTATCGCAGGAAGGAAATCTCTTGACCAAATCTCTTTCCTCTTAATGGTGATTTGGGAGAGCAATGGGGTTCTCTCGGCCTGCACATCTTGGTCATCCATAAACTGGGGTGGAGAGGGAAGGAATATAATTTAGTCATCTATCTTTAAAATTCTTTGCTATCCATCCCATTACAAAGCAACCAGTCATGAAATCCAAATTTTTTACTATTGGTTCTGTGGGCGTGGCTTGGTGGCCATGGTGTGGCTTGGTGCGTGTGGCTTGGTGGGCGTGGCAGGGGAAGGCTACTGCAAAATCTCTATTTCCACCCCACTCCTGGGGGAAGGATATTGCAAAATCCCCATTTCCTCCCCACTCCTGGGGCCAGCCAGAGGTGGTATTTGATGGTTCTCCGAACTGCTCAAAATATCCGCTACCAGTTCTCCAGAACCTGTCAGAACCTGCTGGATTTCATCCCTGGAAGCGACTCTGGGTGACTTTAGCTGGCTGAAGAATTTCGGAAGTTGATATCTGCAGGTCTTCAAATTGCCAAGTTTGGAGACCCTCGATTTACCGTCAAGCAGAACAGAAAAGTCCTCGTTTTCAGGAAAGCAAAACAATGGATGAGTCATTTTGCATCCATGGCACACACAAAAAGGCAATTTCCTTCAAACCCCAATTTTCTGCGGAATTCCTGCTCTTTCCCGTGACAACAATGTCGAAGTAATTTCCCTCCGGCTGTTGCAAGAACTGGGCATGGCTAGTCTAGTGAAAAGTAGGACTAGCAGTGTTCCAATATTTGAGGAGCTGCCACAAAGAAGAGGGGGTGATGCCATCCCTCTGTTGATGCAGCCTAGGATCGCACTGGCTTTTTTGGCAGCTGCAGCACACTGCTGGCTGAAACTTAAGTGGTGTTCCACCAGGACTCCTAGTTCCCTCTCACAATTAGAACTGTTGAGCCAGGTACTGCCTATAATATAATATAATAGCTAGAGTGGTGGGATTCAACCGGTTCGCACCACTTCGGCTGAACCAGTTGTTAAATTGCTGGCTGGCCCTGTGCCGCCGCTTCCAGAAGTCCCCACAAACCCCGTTTTTTGTTTTTTTAAAAAAATTTGATTTATATGCCGCCCTTCTCCGGAGTCTCAGGGCGGCTTACAATGTGCTAAGCAATAGCCTTCATACTTTTGTATATTTATACAAAGTCAGCTTATTGCCCCCACAAACTGGGTCCTCATTTTACCTACCTTAGAAAGGATGGAAGGCTGAGTCAACCTTGAGCCTTGGTGAGATTCGAACCTGCAATAATTGCAGGCAGCTGATGTTAATAACAGGGCTTTAGACCACTGTACTATCCAAGGCTCTTGGATAGTACAGTGGTCCAAATCCAAGTTTTGGCTCCCAGGTAAGTGCAGGGAGGCCTACTAGGCCCAAAATGGAATGCGGGGTGAGGGTGGGGGTGCGACATCCCCCTGTGGCCCATTTTTGCTCCCAGGAGGCTGCACGGAGGTGTACTAGGCCCAAAATGTGGCACAGGGGGTTGCGGCATGGCCCCCCCCATGGCGTTTTTGCTCCCATGGGGATGCAGGAGGCCGAGTACTGCCGGTCACACCTCCTGGCCACACTCACCACGGTCACGCCCACCCAGCTGGTCATTAGGGCAGAGAACCGGTTGTTAAATTATTTGAAACCCACCACGGAGTTTGCAAGCGGGCTCGGCGGGGCCGCTTAGCGGGGAGGGAGGCCCTGGCCAGGTTGGTTCACTTCAGCGCAGGGTGGGAACGCAGAAGGTGGAGGAAATCTGTGCCTCTTGGCATTCAGCCCTCAAAGACTCCTTTGGAATCACTGGGAGGGGAGGGCGAGGAGCGGGGCCGGCCCGTGATGGGATCACCCAACAGGGAGCTGCAGCGGAGGGGCAAAAGAGCCCGCGGCTTGCCGACAGCCGCCCTATGGCATACTGTGATGGGGCGACAGTGCACGTGCCCACAGAGAGGGCTCTGTGCACCACCTCTGGCACCTGTGCCATAGGTTCACCACCATATATGGTACCTGTGCACCAGGATCTTACTTTCCTCACCATTGAATTGCGTCTTGTTGGATAGGGCACAATAACCAAGTCTGTCGAGATCCTTCTGAATCTTGAGTCTATCTTCCACGGTGGTGGCAATTCCCCCCGGCTCGGTGTTGTCTGCAAATCTCATGAACTCTTCCTCCATCGTCTCATGCCATAGCTCTGGTATGTTTGCAATGCATGGCGGTCAGTGCGATTGTAACTTGTCTGCGCTTGAAATCCATAACATGACCTTGCAAGGGCCCTAACACATAGGGAGAATGAGGATGACAGATAAGATCACAGCCGGTAGGACTCCAGGCGACCTTCTTTTAAACCAAGCAAAATGGGGGAAAGAAGAAAGGCAGGGTCGCCTGGCATCTCCCATTCCAAGGGGGAAAAAAATTAGTTGAAAACAAAAAGCATTTTTAGCAGCAGGATTCTTTCCCTGAAGTTAGTGATAACTATACGGTGTCTCCTTGGTTCGCTTTGCACAACACGGTAAGCAAGACTGAAGTGGAGCTTAGCAGTTTCTGATCCAGTTGTGTTGTGGGAATCTAGCTGTTGCCTTCACATACTGCATCAACCTGGCCATCTTGTTAAACCATAATAAGGTTTATTTGTTGGGAACCAGACGCTGTGTGCAGGCAAAATGATTAAACCAGGTTTCAGGGATACAGTAAGGGGATGCGTGAATCTGGCCCACGGAGTCATGAAGAGAGAGGGGGTTGCTTTGACTCCTGCTGTCTTGTAAGGTCTCCTGCTTGAGGACTAGAAGACCTCCAAGGACCCTGCCAACATGTTTCTCTTCCTCTACCCAATTTGCTTCCCACCGAAATGTGAGAAACTGGTCCCAGTTCATCTAGAGACCTTTGTTAGAATAGAATAGAGTTGGAAGGGACCTTGGAGGTCTTCTAGTCCAGCCCCCTGCCAGAGACCCTACACCATTTTAGACAAGTGACTGTCCAGTCTCTTCTTTAAAACCTCCAGTGATGAACTACCTATAACTCCTGATGACAAGCAGTTCCAGTGGTTAATTGTTCTCACTGTTGGGAAGTTTCTCCTTAATTACAGGTTGTTTCTCTCCGTGATTAGTTTCCATCCATTGTTTCTTGTCCTGCCTTCTGGTGCTTTAAATTGAGCCCCTCTTCTTTGTGGCAGCCCCTTAAATACTGGAATACGGCTATCATGTTGCCCCTAGTCCTTCCTAGCCAAGACCTCCATAAATGGGAGGGTTTCAATCTTGTTCTCCTCATTCTCACTTCTGTGCTCCGACCTCTATCAGGTGCTACTCCCAAATTGTTAAATTGGAGCAGATGTTTAACGGGAGAGAAATATTTTATAATCTTTCTTTTCCTCATATTTTTAATGGGAAAATGCAGTGCATTCCTGGGAGATAATTGGTTGGACTAAGCAACATTTCTGATTTTATTCCAGGTGTGTGCTCCAGAGCAAGGAGGATTTGCAAACTGGGCAACTGTCTTAACTCTTTAAAGCAGCCATCTCTCTTTCCAAGATCACATAGCAGTGGAACTTCAGCATCCTGAAAAAAGATACAGCTGTTTTAAAAAGCTCGATAAAATTCATGCTTCTCTCCACGCTGTGGAGCACCTTATGGACGCTGAATCCATAGATCTGCACAATCCCAGTAATCATGTTGTTATTAAATACAAGTAAAATTAAATTGATTTTTAAAAAATTGGCTGAGCTTCACCATCCTGGAAAAAGATACAGCCATTTTAAAAAGCTGGATACAATCCATGCTCTTCCCCCAGGCAGACCCTACACCATTTCTGACAGATGGCAGTCTAGTCTCTTCTTGAAAGCCTCCAGTGATGAAGCTCCCACAACTTCCGAAGACAACTTCTGTTCCATGGGTTGATGGTTCTCATTGTCAGGAAATTTCTCCTTATTTCCAGGTTGAATCTCTCCTTGTTCAGTTTCCATTCATTATTCCTTGTCTGGCCTTCGGGTGCCTTGGAAAACAGCTTGACCGCCTTCCTCTCTGTGGCAGCCCCTCAAATATTGGAAGACTGCTATCATGTTTCCCCTGGTCCTTCACTTCACTAGACTAGCCATGGCCAGTTCCTGCAATCGTTCATTGTATGTTTTAGTCTCCAGTCTCCTAATCACCTTGGTTCATCAAATCATCTTCAAGAAAAGACAACCACCTATCTGAAATGGTACAGGGTCTCCTGCTTGAGCAGGGAGTTGGACTAGAAGACCTCCTAACCCTAACCCTAACCCTAACCCTTCTACCTCTGATTGGTTGATTGATCCCCCTCTGAGCTTCATAGACTTTTCCAGAACTGTTGATATAAACATATGGCAGGATGCCTGCAGAGGCAAAGATGCAAATGGCAAAAATCCTGGTTGAAAGCAATCAGTGTTGACCAATGTGATCTGATTTTGCCTTCAGGCCGTGACTCAGCAGAAGGAACCGGGCCAGGGCATCAGATGAGGCCCTGGTGTGCTTGCACATGACTCACTTCCCATCCTTTCTTCCTCCTACAGTAACTGGAAGGCAAGGAGGAACGGCAAGGGTGCAGATTTTTCCTCTCTCTCATGCCCACGGGCTGTACTTGATCTTTGAGTGGTATTGGGGCACACCCAAAAAGTAGTATGTGGAGCCATGAAAAAAAAAAATCTAATTCATTTTAGTTGTGTTTAATAACAACACGATTACCGGGGTTATGCAATTCTTTGGACTCAGCTTCCCAAAAGTGTTCTGGAACATGGAGGGAAGAGCATGGATTGTATCCCGCTTTTGAAAACAGCTGCATCTTTTCCCACGATGCTGAAGCTCAGCCAATTAAAAAAAAAATCAATTTAATTTTAGTTGTACTTAATAGCAACAAGACTACTGGGATTGTGTAGATCTATGGATTCAGCTTCCAAAAGGTGCTCCAGAGCATGGAGGGAAGAGCACAGATTGTATCCCACTTTTTAAAATAGTTGTATCTTTTTCCAGAATAGTGAAGGTCAGCCAATTTTTTAAAAATCAAATTAATTTTAGTTGCGTTTAATAACAACATGATTATTGGGGTTATGCAATTCTTTGGGTTCAGTTTCCCAAAAGTGTTCTGGAACATGGAGGGAAGACAGTGATGGGTTTCAATTTTTTTTCTACCGGTTCTTTGGGCGTGGCTTGGTAGGCGTGGCATGGCTTGGTGGGCGTGGCTTGGATGTGGCAGGGAAGGATACTGTAAAATCACCATTCCCTTCCCACTCCAGGGGAAGATTACTGCAAAATCCCCATTTCCTCCCGATCAGCTGAGACTTGGGAGACAGAGAATAGATGGGGGCGGGGACAGTCAGAATTTTTACTATTGGTTCTCTGAACTACTCAAAATTTCTGCTCTTGGTTCTCCAGAACTGGTCAGAATCTGCTGAAACCCACCTCTGATGTCCTCCCTAGTCCTTTTGACTAGCCAAACCCAAATCCTGTAACCGTTTTTCATATGTTTTTGTCTCCAGGCCTTTAATCGTCTTCGTTGCTCTTCTCTGCACTTTTTCCAAAGCCTCAACATCTTTTTTTGTAATGTGGTGATCAAAACTGGATGCCGTACTCCAGGTGTTACTAAGGTTTTATAAAGCGGTATTAATATTTCACGTGATTTTGATTCTATGCCTCTGTTTATACAACCAAGGAAAGGACGAGGAAAGGAAGGACTTTGATCCCCATGGAATGGGTTGTAAACTTGTTTCAGCAAAGGAAATGTGAATTGTGGCACTCGGGCCTTCTCTGTTGCTTCTCTGTCCACAGAAGCTTGGATATGCAGCAGTCAAATTCATACATTCATCCTCCTACCATTTATATGAGGTGGTATTCAGCCCAGGGGTAGGTATTACTTACCTTTACTACCGGTTTGCAATGGGGCCGGGCGCGCACATGCTTCGCTTCCTGATGATGTCGGAGTCGGTGGGCGGAGCCTCCTGCCAGTTTTACTACTGGTTCTATAAAACCGGTCCAAACCGGGGCAACCCACCACTGATTTAGCCGGTTTGGATCGGTTCACCTGAACCGATAGCGGAAATTGCGGGTGGCCCACCCACCCCGGCTCTATGCCATCCTATTTAAGCACATTTTTGAGACCGGGCACATGCATGGAAGGTGCATGTGCAAGCAACGGGCATACGCGGAAGGTCGGGCGCATGCGCGGAAGGCAGGCACGCATGTGACCTGGGCGCAGATGCGCACGAAGCGAGCCTGCATGTGTGCAGCGAACTGGTAGTAACATAATGTGAAACCCACCGCTGATATAACAGTCAAGTGTCTGCTGTCATTACAAATTCTTTTATTTTCTCAAGAAAATGTCCCCTTATTATCCCCTGATAATAAGCCCAGTTGGACTTTTGAGCGCATGTGCTAAAATAAGCCCCCTCCCCAAAATAAGCCCTCCCCCAAAATATTTAACTACATGCACAGCCAGTCCCCACCATTTCCTCTGGTTAGGGTTAGGGAGACAGAGCTGGAAATCAGGTAAGACGGCAAGAGGAGCCCCGTCTTGCTCCACGCACCCCAATAATAATAAGTATTAATAAGGCTAAGCGCTTATTTCAGGGTTCAAAAAAAATATAAGACAGGGTCTTATTTTGCAATGTAACAACAAAAGAAAGGAGCTAAGGAAGATGATTAGTCATTAATCAGAGACTGAGCTATCGATTTGTTATTTTTCTTAACAATCTTAAAGGACAAACGTAACCTTTCAGTGTTATACACAGGAATCTTTGAACCCGCGAAACAGTTTGCAAAATCAGATGCGATGCACTTGATAACCGAGGAGGAAAATTCTGGTTCTAATTAGAAGGAGATAATAGAACAACAGAGTTGGAAGGAACCTTGGAGGTCTTCCAGTCCAACCCCTTGCAGGAAAACCAGTCAAATGGTTGTCTAGTCCTAAAAACCTCCAGTGTTGGGACACTCACAATGTCTGGAGGCAAGTTATTCCACTAATTAATTGTTTTCACTGTCAGCAAATTTCTCCTTAGTTCTAGGGTGGATCTCTCCTTGCTTAGTTTCTATCCATTGCTGCTTCTCCTGTCTTCAGGTGCTTTGCAGCCGTGGTCACCAACTGGTGGTCCGTGGACCGTTGATGGTGCATGAGAAAATGTTGGTGGTCCACAGAAAAATTATTTGCATTTTTTATATTGCACTAAATCAGGGGTCCTCAAACTACGGCCCCTGGGCTGGATATGTGCAATGAACGTTTGTGTTGCTGCAGAGTCTCCCCCTTTGGGGTCTTCTTGTATGGGTTGGAGGGGGGCAGAAATTTCAACTTGGGGTCTGCTTCAGCCTCCTGGTGTGGGGCTTTGGGCAAAGGCTGGAGGGAAGAGCCGCTGGTGACGAAGAGCCGGAGGGCCTCGTTCCAGTGGGACTGCATCATGGCCTGGAACTGGCTGACCATCTCAGCCCGCTGAGCCGCCAGGCACCTGTACCTGGCCTTGCACTCCCACAGGTCTTCCCTCTGCTTGGAAAGCCTATGCTCCTAGTCCTCAGTGAGGTGCTTCTGCTGAACCTCCTTCTCGGTCAAATTCAATTTGAACTGAGCTGTTTTGCCAACTCTTTCTCGTGGGGGCTGCTTAGCTCCAGCAACTGCTTCCTGTTGGGGCCCTAAGGAGCCCGGGCGGGGAGGCGAGGAGCAGCTGGGAGTGAAGGGGCAAGTAGAGGTGCCCCTTGACATGAGTGACATCGAATTGGCCATGCCCACCCAGTCACATGACCACCTAGCCACGCCCACCCAGCCGGTCATTAGGCAGATCATATTAGTGGTCCGTGGGATTTAAAATTATGAATTTAGTGGTCCCTGAGGTCCTAAAGGTTGGTGACCCCTGCTTTGGAGAATAGGTAGATACCCCCCTCTTCTTTGTGGCAGCCCCTCAAACACTGGAACTCTAAATGCTTTACTAACGAACTATGGTCTTTTCTGGAAACCTCTGTTGGCCCTGATTGTTTTATTAATCAGAATATTCATTCAATTCTGTGATCCTAAATTGAGGATTATTGGTATAAAGGCATTGTCTTGAATGATCAATCTTCCCCAACCAAGATGGTTCCCCACCAGTGGTGAAATCCAATTTTTTTTACTACCGGTTCTGTGGGTGTGGCTTGGTGGGCGTGGTTTGGTAGGCGTGGCAGGGGAAGGATACTGCAAAATCCCCATTCCCTCCCTACTCTGGGGCCAGCAGAGGTGGTATTTGCCGGTTCTCCAAACTGCTCAAAATTTCCGCTACCGGTTCTCCAGAACCTGTCAGAACCAGTGGTGGGTTTCAAAATTTTTTACTACCGGTTTTGTGGGTGTGGCTTGATGGGTGTGGCATGGTTTGGTGGGCGTGGCTTGGCTTGGTGGGCGTGGCAGGGGAAGGATACTGTAAAATCTCCATTCCCACCCCACTCCAGGGGCAGGATAGATGGGGGCAGGGCCAGTCAGAATTTCCACTACCAGTTTTCCAGAACTGGTCAGAACCTGCTGGATTTCACTCCTGGTCCCCGGTCACGTGAGGTACCATCCAAAGATATTTTGAAAATTCTGGTATGAGGAAAAGTTTGCTATCCGAAAGAACAGGGAAGGGACCGCAACAGACAGAGATCACTTCGTGTCTTCGTGGAATTTACATTCTGGACCCAACACGGACAGTTAATCTATAACTCTTATCAAACATTTGCACACAAGGATTCTGGTGCATGGGTCAATGATCTGGATCATGTTGGTAATTCAAGTTTTGGAGGATTTTTTTTTTTTTTTTTGCAGTTTGCTCGAAGGCCCAGATGGCTACCACGTGATTCTGATGATTTACTGCCGAACATCTTCATTTAAAAAAAAATTTAAAAAATCCAGCAACAACTTTCAAAGTTCAAGGCTATCACAGCAATCCTCATTTCCAGGGACTGATGGACAGAGCAACCTTGGAGCTGCTGGGCTATTTATAAACAAGATTTGCAAACATTGTCAGGGAACATTTGATGCCGGACTTTTGACCCGTGGCTTTGATTTTCAGAGTCGGTTGTGAGCGCTTTGCTTTCTCTAAAGAGAAAGTGAGGTTTCTTACTATCCTGGGACCCAACGGGGAAACTGAGGCTCAGAGGCAGGAGAAGATTAACCTGTTTCAAAACCCAAGATGCAATCTTCCACACTTGAAGGTCTCTGCGGGCTCTGGTGCTGCTGAGACAGCCTTGAGCAAAATGAGATTCTTGGCTATTTCTGCTGCATAATCTGAGTTTTTTTACCCAACCCTGCAAAGTAGCAGGCCTTGAGAATGTAGATAAGCGGAAGAAAAACCTTGGGGTGGGATTGGGGGGGCGGGGGGAGAGAAAGAGTTTCAGAGAAAATCTCTTCCACATGTCACCTTGGATCACTTCAGTGAGAATCTAACTTGGGTTGAAGAAACCATGAGGACTGTAGGCAGTGGGAAAGCAGAAAACTAAACAGGAGAGAGAATGGATCTACTCATGGGTGGGATTCACTGGTTCAGACCGGTTCGGGTGAATTGGATGTTAATTTTAATCTGGTTCGGCTAACCGGTTGTTGCGAGGACTGGCTGATCCTGCCCACCCCACCTCTCCCCTCCCAGGCGTCTCCACGCAGCCCGTTTTGGATGCCAGGTAAGTGCAGGGCCTTCGTGGAGGCTCTGGGAGAGCGAAAAACAGGCCTACCGGAAATTCCTGAAGTCTGAAAGTGGGGCCATTTCTGGCCTCCAGAGGGCCTCCAGAGTCTGGGGGAGGCTGTTTTCGCCCTCCTGGAGGCTCAAGGAAAACTTCTGGAGCTTGGGGAGGGCAAAAAACAGGCCTACCAGAAGTAGCGGAAATCCGAAAACGAGCTGATTTCTGGCCTCTGGAGAGCCTCCAGAGCCCGGGGGAGGCCTTTTTCGCCCTCCTGGAGGCTCAAGGAAAACCTCCAGAGTCTAAGGAGGGTGAAAACGCCCCCCCCCCCCCCACCCCCATGGTGCAGGAGGCCATGTCCATGCCCATCCAGCAACCCAGGCAGAGAACCGGTTGCTAAAATTTCTGACTCCCACCCCTGGATCTACTATTTGCATTCTGTCTTCCAACACTTAGTTACCCCCATTCCTGGGGTGGAATGTAGTCTGGATTCCCAGGAATGGGGAGAGTCTGCTTTCCCAGCGGGCAAAGAGGCAGCAAAGCTTGGAATGTCTAGTAGGCAGGAAGAGGGCAAACACAAACTCTCCCTTGCGATTATAGCGAGAGTATATCTACAATTGTGCATTAGTTGCTTTAGTCTGGTAAGATTCTGTTTGTAGGTGAAGAAAAATGAAGGAAATCACTCGGAAGTCACATGTCATTCTTGGTTCTTGGGCCCAACAACACTTTTGTGAGACTAAAGCACCTATCTGCATAACTATAGATCTGCTCTGGGAACTGGTATGGAGGAGCTGCGTTAACCCTCTTCCTGAAAATCAGACTTTCCAAGCTCTAATTTATACTTCCTGTAAAGAAAATGGGAACCTTCTTTCTTTCTTTCTTTCTTTCTTTCTTTCTTTCTTTCTTTCTTTC
>WNWU01019324.1:0-10353 GCA_012654045.1 Ptyas mucosa
CTAGTTGGGTAATGAAATGTTTGCAAGAAAACCACCAAGCTCAGAGAGCACCAAACCCCACAGTCTGCCTCCTCCTCCTCCTCCTCTCTGCAAACCCCACTCACTTCTAGCACTGATGATGTTACCTAGTATGGCAATGAAACGTCTCTAAGAAAGCCCCCAAGCACAGAGATCAGCAAACCCACAGGCTTCCCCCATCACCTCCTCTTCCTCCTCCTCCTCCTCTTTGCAAACCCCACTCCCTTGTAGCACTGATAATATTACCTACTTTGGCAATGAAACGTCTCTAAGAAAGCCACCAAGCACAGAGAGCACCAAGGACTCCACATTATTATTGCAAGTACTAATCCTATTCCGTGTCTAAATAAAGTCCCAGAAAGGTTTGGGACTTGGTTCCCAAAGAACCGTTTCTCACTTTATAACTCCGACTCAAAGAAAGTGAAAAGATTCTTGTAATTAACCAGTTGCATTACCGGGATAAAGGAAAGCTTGTTCTGCTTAAGAGGTCAGCTGCGATACGGGACAGCAGCTATATTTGAAAAGAAGGTGCGGAAAACAAGGGTCGCTCTGTGCCAAGATGATTTAATGCTGAGCAGATTCTGAACATTCAGTTCTTTCCTGGGAGAAACTAAAAAAAGCATCTGATCCATTTTTGATGAACAGGAACTGGGTACGTCTCTAGTTGAACGAAGAGAAGGACCAGAGGTGATTTGACAGCAGTCTTCCAGTAACCGAGGGGTTGTCACGGAGAAGACGGGGTCGAACTAGACTCCAAAGCAGGAGTCACCAACCTTTCGGACCTCAGGGACCACTAAATTCATAATTTTAAATCCTGTAGACCACTAACATGATTTGCCAATGACCGGGTGGATGTGGCTAGGTGGTCGTGTGACTGAGTGGGCATGGCCAACTCGACGTCACTCATGTCAAGGGGCGCCTCACCAGCCTCTACTCGCCCCTCCCCTCCCATCCACTCCTCGCCTGCCCACCCAGGCTCCTTAGGGCCCCAACAGGAAGCAGTTGTTGGAGCTAAGCAGCCACCAGGAGAAAGAGTTGGCAAAACAGCTCAGTTCAAATTGGATCTGACCAAGAAGGAGGCTCAGCAGAAGCACCTCACTGAGGACTATGAGCATAGGCTTTCCAAGCAGAGGGAAGACCTGCGGGAGTGCAAGGCCAGGTACCGGTGCCTGGAGGCTCAGCGGGCTGAGATGGTCAGCCAGTTCCAGGCCATGATGCAGTCCCACTGGAACGAGGCCCTCCGGCTCTTCTCCACCAGCAACACTTCCCTCCAGCCTTCGCCCAAAGCCCCCCACCAGGAGGCTGAAGCAGACCCCAAAGTCGGAATTTCTGCCCCCCTCTGACCTGCACAAAAAGACCCCGAAGGGGGAGAGTCTCTGCAGCAACACAAATGTTCATTGCACGTATCTGTCCCAGGGGCCGTAGTTTGAGGACCCCTGATTTAGTGCAATATAAAAAATGCAAATAATTTTTCTGTGGACCACCAAAATTTTCTCACAGACCACCAGTGGTGAATGGACCACTAGCTGGTGACCGCTGCTCCAAAGCACCAAAAGTCAGGATAAGAAAATAATGGATAGAAGTCAATCATTAAAGAAAGATCCAACATAGAACTAAGGAACGATTTCCTGACAGTGAGAAGAAATAATCGGTGGGACAACTTGCATCCAGAAGTTCTGGGGGCTCCATCATTGGTGGTTTTCAAGAAGAGATTGAAGAATTATTTGTCTGGGATGCAGTCAGGTCTCTTGCCTTGAGCAGGTGGCTGGAGTAGAAGACCTCCAAGTCCCTTCCAACTCTGTTATTCTGTATTCACTTAGGTTCATTTCCTAGTTTGAAGACCACTGACATGAGAAGGAAGAGAGGGGAAAACCTCAAGTCAAACGTGACTATTTTTTGAAGCTCTCTTTCCTTTCACTGATCAGCCCCATATCTATTTAACTCATTAGATAGGATTAACAGAGTTGGAAGGGATCCTGTAGGTCATCTAGTCCAACCCCCTGCCCAAGCAGACCCTACACCATTTCTGAAAGATGGCAGTCCAGTCTCTTCTTGAAAGCCTCCAGTGATGATGCTCCCACAACTTCTGAAGGCAACTTCTGTTCCGTTGGTTGGTTGTTCTCACTGTCAGAAAACTCCTCCTTATTTCCAGGTTGAATCTCTCCTTGGTCAGTTTCCACCCATTATTCCTTTTCTGGCCTTCAGGTGCTTTGGAAAATAGCTTGACCCCCTTCCTCCTCTCTGTGGCAGCCCCTCAAATATTGGAACACTGCTATCCTGTCTCCCCTGGTCCTTCTCTTCACTAGACTAGCCATGCCCAGTTCCTGCAACCGTTCTTCATATGTTTTAGTCTCCAGTCCCCTATAGAGGGGAGGCTGTATTACTGGCTTATTGAAAAACCTCTTCTCATCTCATGAAGCTTCATTGTTTCATATCTACTTTAAAAAGGATCCAATAACAGGCCGTGGGAAAAAATCCCTTGGCAGAAGCATCCACAACCTGATCAGTGGAAAACCCTCCTAGTTTATTGGGATATAAATAGCGGCTCTCCGGGGTTGCATCCAAAGTTGTCTTCTTGTTGGCTTGTGCGGCATTTCTCCCGAAGAAGCAATCACTCTCAATTGCATGAAATGAATTCATTTAAATGGAGTAGGACAGGAGTGCCCAACCTTGGCAATTTAAGACTTGTAGACTCCAACTCCCAGAATTCCCCAGCCAGCATGAACTCCGACTGTGCCTTGTGGACTTGATTTTGCCCTGATGATTTGTATTGGGTTTTCCTGGATAAGAGTTTTCCAAGATGGCGGTGCACATAGACCAGGGGTGAAATGCTCCCGGTTTGGACCTGTAAGATCGGCGCAGGAGAAGAAAGACACGACCAGCTCAGGTCAAGTCAGTGACTTTTATTCAGCTCAAAGAACAAGACGAACGGCTGTGCTGCCGGAGCCCTTCTTATAGTGCTCCGGCAGACCAGCCGTCCAATGACAGCTACTTAAACTTCCCGCCGGTGGATTAACCAATCCCCGGACGGATGTCCATATTTGGACATAACACTCCTCCCCCCTTAGTCAGAACATGTCCATCAGTTTAATACGTTACGAAGTCACGCAGGTAGGTGGGTCGTTTGCTAGTCCTAGCAGACCTGCGCAGTTCACTCTGAGCTTCGCCATTGCCCTGGGCGGACGGTGCTTTCGACCTCTCTGGCTCCCCGACTTGGGTGCCCAGGATTCCGGCCGTCGAGTGAGCGGGCCCCATGCCCGCTCCTCCGGTCCCAACCTCTGGATTGTCTGGCTGGTGCTGCTGGTCCTTCTCCTGCCCGGTCTCGTCGGGAACTTGTCGGTGGACATCGCTCGGTGGGTGCTCTCGGCTGTCCGGTAAGTCCATCTGGGTTACTTTCCCTTTTTGTTGTTGGAACTTGCCCTTCGGGCCGGCCTGTTGTTTCTGCCGTCCGACCTTGTCGGGGTGTCGCGCGGCTTCCTTGTCTGGTGGGCGTTGGTCGACCTCGCCGGGGTGTTGGTGGAGGTCTCCTTCGCTGGGGTGTCGCTGGTCGCCCTCACCCGGGCGTTGTGTGTTGGCCCTTCGTGGTTGTCCCCGGTCTACTGCTTTGCGGTAGAGGTCTCCCTCGCCGGGGTGTTGTAGACCGTCCTCGCTGGGGGTGTGTGAATCTCCCTCCTGGAGGTGTCCCCGGTCTACCTTGTTGCTGGGACATCGGTCTCTGGGGCTGTGGTGATGGGTGCCCTCCTCGCCGGGGTGGCGCTGGTCCCCCTCGCGATGCGGGTACCGGTCTACTTCCTCGGCCGGGGTCTGCTCAGCAATGCTGCCTTGGTACTGTCCTGCCTTGCCGGGGTGTTGCTGGCCCACCTCGAAAGGGTGTGGCAGGCCTACCTCGTCGGGCCGGTTTTGGCTCGCTTCCTCGCCGGGGTGTTGCTGGCCCACCTCGCAGGGGTGTGGCAGGCCTACCTCGTCGGGCTGGTTTTCGCTCGATCCTCTCCACCTTTTCCGGAGCTGGTCGATGTGCCGTCGGCAGACCTGTCCATCTTCCAGCTCCACTCTGTAGGACTTCGGGCCGGTTGTGTTTTCTATCTCTCCCTTCAGCCATTTCGGAGACCCATGGAAATTCAACGCAAATACTGGGTCTCCTTTGCTGAATGCTCGGAGCGGGCGGCTGGCGGTGGCAGTCACATCTGGGCTGTACTGCGGGTGTAGTCGGTCTAAGGGTGACCTTAGCTTCCTCCCCATCAGCAGCTCTGCTGGGCTCTTCCGCGTGGTGGCATGCGGGGTGATGTGCTGGGTAAGAAGGAAGTTGTCAATCCGTTCTTGCCAGTCCCCTGGTGCCATCTTGGTGAGTGCCTCCTTTGTGAGCCTCACCATTCTTTCAGCCTGCCCATTTCCGGCCGGCCTGTAGGGTGCGGTGAGGGCATGGCGGATGCCCAGTCTGGCCAGGAATTCCTCCATGGGTTTGGATGTCAGCTGGGGGCCGTTGTCAGAGACCAAGACATCTGGTAGCCCGTGGGTGGCAAACAGACGGCGTAATGCCTTAACTGTGGCTTCCGTTGTGGTAGATGCCATGGGGATGACCTCGAGCCACTTCGAGAAAGCATCTACCACTATTAGGAGGTACCTCCCCTGCATTGGCCCTGCAAAGTCGATGTGGACCCTTGCCCACGGGCTGCTGGGTGCTTCCCACTCCGATGATTGGGCTTGGGCTGGGGCTGGTCGTACCTCTTGGCAGGGATCACATTTGGCCACCCACTTTTCAATGTCCTTGTCCAAGGATGGCCACCACACATAACTTCGAGCCAGCCCTTTCATCCGGACGATGCCCGGGTGCCCGTTGTGGAGCGCCTCTAGCGTTTTCCGTTGCAAGGCTGCCGGAATCAGCACTTGGTCTCCCCATAGCAAACAGCCCTTCATCGTGGACAGCTCCTTTTGCTTCCGTGCGAACGGCCCGTATTCGTCTGGGATTTTTTCGTGCGGCCAGCCTCGCAGGACCCAGGAGAGGACCCGTTTGAGTGTGGGGTCCCTCTGAGTGTGGGCTGCCACGTCTGCCGATGTGACTGGGCAGTCACTGTCGTTGTCTATATGGAGGAGACTGATGGTGGGTGCGGGGTCTTCCACCGGTTCTTGTGATGGACATCTACTTAAGGCATCAGCATTTCCGATGGATGAGCCGGGTCTGTGGGTTAGTCTGTAGTCGTACCCGGCTAGGAATATCGCCCAGCGTGTCATCCTGGGCGACATGTATGCTGGAGTGGGTTTGTCCCCAGCTAACAGTCCCAGCAACGGTTTGTGGTCCGTTACTATAGTGAAAGTCCTGCCATATAAATACTCGTGGAAACGTTTTGTGCCTGCCACGATGGCCAATGCCTCCTTGTCCAGCTGGCTGTAGTTCCTTTCGGTGCTGGACATGGTCTTGGAGAAGTATGCGATGGGGGCTTCTTCTCCATTCGGCAGCTGATGACCCAGGACTGCTCCAATCCCGTAGGGTGATGCATCACAGGTTAACAGTAACGGTAGGGTCTCGTTGTACTGGATTAACACACTGTCTGATGAGAGTAACCCCTTGACGGTTTTGAAAGCTGTTTCTTCTTCCTTCCCCCACTTCCACGGTACCGCTTTCCCCAGCAGGCGATGTAATGGTTCAGCAGCTGTGGCCTTCTGTTTAAGAAAAGCGCTATAGAAGTTCAACAGTCCCAAGAAGGCTTGAAGCTCCGTTTTGTTTTTGGGGGCTGGAGCTTCATGGATAGCTTTAACTTTTGATTTGGTGGGGTGTATGCCCGTGCTATCTATGCGATAGCCCAGGAACTCGACCTCCTGGACCCCGATGATACACTTATCTCTCCTCACTCTCAAACCCTTTTCCTTGAAGCGCTTCAAAACCTGTCTCAGACGCTCAAGCAATTGGGTTTTTGAGTGCCCAGAGATGAGGACATCATCAAAGTACGGCACTACCCCTGGAATGCCTTGGAGAAGGCGTTCCATCATCGATTGGAAAATTCCAGGGGCTGCACTGACTCCAAATTGGAGCCGGTTGCATTTAAATGCGCCCCTATGGGTGACTATTGTCTGTGCCTCCGCTGTTTTTTCGTCGACTGGCAGTTGCTGGTAAGCCTGGGCCAGGTCCAGTTTGGCGAATAGTGATCCGTTCCCAAGTGAATGCAACAGATGTTGTACCACTGGGACCGGATATGCGCTCTGCTGTAAGGCTTTATTTATGGTAATTTTGTAATCAGCGCAGATGCGCACAGATCCATCATGCTTCATGGGGGTCACAATGGGCGTCTCCCATGCCGCATGATCGATTGGCTCCAACACGCCTTGGGCAATCAGCTTATCTAGCTGAGCATCTACTTTAGGCCTCAAGGCAAACGGAACCCTGCGGGGCTTGTGCCTGATTGGTGTAATCCCCTTATCTAAATTGAAGGAAATTGGTTTCCCCACAAATTTCCCCAGCTTACCGTCGAAGACTTCCTGGAACTCTTCGAGGAGTGAGTCGAGTTCGTCCCTTCTAATTTGATTGACCCCTTGGATTCTTAATCCTAATGGCTGGAACCATTCCATGCCTAGCAGGGTTGGGCGGCTGTGGTCGACGACTGTGATGGGGAGTTCACCCTGGAATGCTCTGTAGGAGACGTGAATGGAGGTTCTTCCCAGTACTCCAATGGTGTTCCCCCCAAAGTCAATTAGTCTTGAGCGTAAAGGCTTTAGGTCCCTCTTCTGTATGCAGGGCTTCAGGCTCTTCAAACGTTTCCAGTCCATAATGGAGTAGATTGAGCCCGAATCTACCTCCATCTGGCAGGGAGTCCCCTCCACGTGCACGGTCACCAAGCACTTGGAGGTGGACTCATCCTCGTCTGAGAAGTGTATTGTCGTCTGGTGCACCGCTCTCCTCCGGTTTCCCTCGTTTCCCCCGCGTCTAGGTTGGTACGAGGACCGTCTAGATGACCTCGCGTTGTCTTCCCAATTTTCGCTGCCACGGTAGCTGTAGGGTTCAGGGTCAGGGTCTGGTGCTCTGCAGGCCTCTGCGATGTGCCCCCTCTTATTGCAGCGTCTGCAGGTGGCATCTCTCCATCTGCATTTTGCTCTGGGATGGTCCCCTTTGCAGCTGCCGCAACGCTCCCTCCGGTCCGATTTTTTCACGGTCTCTCGCCCCGGGGTTTTGGAAACCTTGTGCACTTTAGATTCCTCCTCTGACTCCGATCCAGCTGTGGAGTCTTCGGTGGATGATGACTGGGTGTTCCGAATCTTGTGGATGCCCTTGGCCCGGTGTAACGCGGCTGCGGCTTTTTCCGACGTTTCCGCGGCTGTGGCTTCCTCAATGACTTCCTTGAGCACTAGTTTCTTTTTGCCCAGGAATTTCTTCTGGAGTACCCTGTCCCTCATGCCAAAAACTATGCGGTCAGCAATCGCATTGTCCACGTTATCAAAATCGCAGCTGACCGCTAGCTGGCGGAGGGATGCTACAAATTCTTTGATCGTCTCACCTTCCTTCTGCATCTTCTGTTGGAAGTTGAAACGGTTCGCCACCGGTGTTTCCGTCGGCGCGTAGTGGTCTTGCAGGATGCGTTGGAGGTCGGCCCATGGTAAATCTTCAATGTCCCTGGGTGCCACGAGGTTGATCGCCATCGCGAGGACCTCGGGGCCGCAGTGCGCCAGGAACATGCCCCTCTGTCGTTCGTCGTCGGCGTTCCTGATGTTGTTTCCCTTCAGGAATTGCCGGAATCTGACCATATAGTGTGGCCATATCTCCCGTCCTGGCTGGAAGGGAGTCAGCGTCAACAATGCGGACTCTGGGTTTGCCATTGTTGCGCTGTTCGGTGAGTGACTTCGCTCTGAGTGCTTCGTTCAGTCGATTTGCTTCGTGTCGCGAGGGTTGGCTCTGTTCCCTGGATCCTTCGTCGCCAGTGTAAGATCGGCGCAGGAGAAGAAAGACACGACCAGCTCAGGTCAAGTCAGTGACTTTTATTCAGCTCAAAGAACAAGACGAACGGCTGTGCTGCCGGAGCCCTTCTTATAGTGCTCCGGCAGACCAGCCGTCCAATGACAGCTACTTAAACTTCCCGCCGGTGGATTAACCAATCCCCGGACGGATGTCCATATTTGGACATAACAGGACCGAATCACCTGATCCGGTAGCGATGGCGGCAGGTGGTTCGGAGAGCCGGTAGCAAAAATCACTGTCCCCCCCACGCCCAGCTGAGCTGCACAATTATCAGAGGCTTTTTTAAAAAAATTAAAAGCATTTTTTCTACAACCTCTTCGGCCGAAAAAATGCTTTTAAAAGTAAAAAAAAAAAAGCCTCTGATGATTGCGTGGCTCAGCTGGGATCATCAGAGGCTTTTAAAAGCATTTTTTCCTATAACCTCTTTGGCCGGAGAGGTTGTAGAAAAAATGCTTTTAAAAGTAAAAAAAAACAGCCTCTGATGATTGTGCGGCTCAGCTGGGCATGGGGTGTGTGTGTGCAGGGATTTTTGCTACCAGTTCTCCGAACCACCTGCTGTCATTGCTACCGGATCGGGCGATCCAGTCTGAACTGGGAGCATTTCACTCCTGTTTTACAGTATCCTTCTCCTGGAGTGGGGAGGGAATGGAGATTTTACAGTATCCTTCCCCTACCATGCCCACCAAGCCATGCCCACAGAACCGGTAGTAAAAAAGTTTTGAAACCCACCACTGTCTAACACCCATGGTGTGTGTGTGTTTGAGCAGGAGAGGACAATATGTCACTAAACTCCTTGAAATCATAATCGTCTTCTGCATTGCCACTACAGTGTGGTGTGTCCTCTGAATAAAATCACTTCAAATATTACCTTTATTATCTCTTCTCTATGTCTATGGAGATTCTCCATCATCCAGGTCATGGTTGTCCCAAAGGTGCTTTTTCAAGAGGTGATTGGACTTTCTGGTTTTTCTTTTCACTACTCAAGTGACCCTGAGGACACAGATAAACCTCCAAGGGGCTTCAACGACCCTCTAAAAGGTTGCAAATGACCAGCTGTCTGCAAGGAATATAAATCCTTCCATTCCCCACCATCCAGTCAGAGCTGAAGAAGCTTCTTGGATGAGAAGTGAAACTTCTTCAAAGAAAACCAAGAAAGTCCAGTTGCCTCTTGAAAAAAGCACCTTTGGGTCAACCATTCTCTATGTTCAGCTCTCAAACCCATTCAACCTTCCTTCATTTTCCAAACTTTCTCCATTTTTACGGCCCTTCTTTATGTCCGAGTCAGTGTCCTCATTAAACTAAAATCTGAAGACTACATGCTCACACCTGAAGCTTCTCATTTCTTTCGCTGGTTAATTACTATACGGTGTTTTCTTCAAATGTTCTTCAAACATTTATTGTCCCTGAGGGTGACTGACATTTTGAAAGTCATGATGAAACAAGTGAAAAACGGGTGTAACTCAGATTCAGCGTTAAGTTTTTATAAGAATGATGTTGTTAATGTCCATGGCATGAATAATATCAGCTAGAATGTGTTCAGGAGGTCACGATACAGGTGAAAGTTAATGTTTTATAACCAGGCAATGCAAAGAATGCATATTTATTATTTTTTTTAAAATTGAGATGTAGCAAAATCAGCTGTATTGATAAGAAACAATGGATTAGATAAGCATATAATAAACTAGGAACCGTTTATGGACTTTCTGCGAGTTAAATTTTACAAAACTTTCCAAAAATCTTTACAAAACCCTAGTAAGACCATAACTGGAATACTACAACCAGTTTTGGTCACCATACTACAAAAAAGATGTTGAGACTTTGGAAAAAGTGCAGAGAAGAGCAACTAAAATGATCAAAGGCCTGGAGATTAAAACATATGAAGAATGGCTGCAGAGTTTGGGTCTGGCTAGTCTAGAGAAAAGTAGAATTAGAGGTGACATGGTAGCAGGATTCCAGTAGTTGAGGGGCTGCCACAAAGAAGAGGGGGTCAAATTATTCTCCAAAGCACCAGAAGGCAAGACAAGAAACAATGGATGGAAACTAAACTAAACTAAACTAAGAGAAGCAACCTGGAATTAAGGAGAAATTTCCTAAAAGTGAGGACAAGTAACCAGTGGAACAGAAGTTGCCTTCAGAAATTGTGGGTGCTCCATCACTGGAGGCATTTAAGAAGAGATTGGACAGTCACTTATCTGAAATGGTATAGGTTCTCCTGTTTGGGCAGGGGGTTGGACTAGATGACCTACAAGGTCCCATTCTATCCTATATCCTATTCTATCCTATCCTATTTTCTATTTTCTATTTTCTATTTTCTATTATTTTCTATTTTCTATTTTCTATTCTATTCTATTCTATTCTATTCTATTCTATTCTATTCTATTCTATTCTATTCT
>WNWU01019331.1:0-23347 GCA_012654045.1 Ptyas mucosa
TCCAGGAACGTGTGTGTGTGTGTGTGTGTGTGTGTGTGTGTGTGTGTTTCTGCAACTCTTGGCCCACGCAATATCTGATCCACCTCCAAGGGGCTACTCCCTACGGCCATTAGATAATTAATCACCCCTCCCCAAACACAGAGCCACGCAAACATTTTAAACAGCTGCCTTGCTTTTAAACATCATCAAAACAGGATTAGTGGTACAGTTTTTATACCTCGCACTTTGGTTATGAATCTGCTTGGGAGGGGAAAAAAAATACATCACTTAAATCCAGAGTCTTCCTGGAAAGGGGGTGAGGGGGAAGGAGGAGAAAATGACATTTTTTTTGCAAGTGACTTTTCCAAGGGCTGCATTTCAGTGGGTTTTAAGAGTCCTGCTTCCAATTTAAAGAGACGCCACAGACCATGGGATAAGAGGGGAAAAAAATAAATAAATAACAACCTCCCCTTTTTGACGTATATCTTTGTACATCGTAACAGTGGCATTTTAGCTCCCCACCGTTGAACTCTGAAAGGAGGCTCTATTTGGAGCCACCGACAAAACCAAAAATTGTTAACCCCACACTGCTAAAATGGGGTGAGGTGAGGGGGGGGGGCTGTGTGGCTCCACATTTTTTATCTCCTTGCCCTGCCCTCCCCAGCAACATCAAACAAAAATCTAAAGCAGCGTTCCTTATTCCTCCGGAAGAACGAACAGAGGAAGCTTCAAGTCCACAAAAACGGGGCAGAGAGAGTCAAGGCAGCTGTTCAGCCCCGAGGGATCATCATCTCCCACATCGGAGAGAGACCACCCACTGCGGGAAAGTTGCACGTGACATTTTTACAAAGGTGCATTTCTTGCAACAATTTCTTCCCTGAAACGGCCTCCGTTAAAAATACTGGGGGAAAAAACCCCCCAAAAAACGATGGGATTGGATTCTTCAGAACTCTTTCCCACAACCTACAACTTAGCAGCAGCGACAACACGCTCGTTGGCTAGAGTAGTGTATGTACGTTCCTCCTCCTCCCCTATAAAGCTAACAGCTTATCTACGACCTAAAAAATAATAATAAATTCGACGTGATTCGGGACCTCCTTGCGGGCTTTGTATCTCCCCTGTGAACAAAGTGCTTTAGTGAAGTAACCAGTTTGCCAGAAGAAATGCCAGCGGCACCGACGGCGTAACCGGGGGAAATCTTTCGGGCAGACAAGCTCCCGTTTGCTCGGCCGGGCTGCGTTGATCTTTTTCCACCCCAAAAAGGTGCTTCGAAGCGAGAAAAAGATCAGTAAAAACGGGGATCGATGAAACTACAGACACACACAAAAAATAATAATAGAAGAAACGATGCTGGAAAAATATCCTCCCGTTTGACAGCTCCATGTGCCAAGCCCAGGGTAGGGGGGAAGCCGAATCAGCTGTTCTGCCGGCAGCTGCCCTCTCGCCAGCCGGCTGACGCCAGCCGGAAAAGTCACGTCTGTGGCTCGAGTGGGCAGGAAGCAGGGAAAGTCAGAGGCCGGCTTCGGAAGAGTCGGGGACCACACAGGACGGAACCGGATCCAACCCCATCGCGCCTTTATTTTCAGGAGAGCATCTGTACCGTGAGCATCAGGTCGGGTTTCAGCACGCTTCCCATGTGCTCGGCCCTGGAGGCTTTGATATCCTCCATGACCTCGGCGTCCCAGACGAAGGTCAGAAGCGCCGAGGGCACCTGGGAGGAGGGGGAGGAAGAAGAAAAAAAGCTTAGCAGGGGTTTTCAAGGCACCGGCTGTTCTGACCTAGGCTTCCTGATACAATTAAAAGCACACAATTAGTCCCCAAAACCCTCTTTTTATTTCAACGGCTGTGAGTTCTGTTCATTCCCAGCCCATGATGAGTGACAAATAGTTTGTAAAGAGTCCAACAGAAGTCTGCCACAGTCCTTCGGGATAAGGCCGATAAGCACCCACCTTTATCTCCCTTGACATGCTGCCAAGACCTAATTGAAAATTAGCTTTGCAAGGCCATACAGAGCACAGTGTCAAAACGGAGCTTCAGAATTTAAACCGACCAACATGAACAAAGTTGCTTCCTGCAAAGGCTCACATGCCTTTGCTCCTCCTTTTTGTCTTATGGGAGGGGTCAATTATCTCCAAGCCTTACTCTTGAGTCGTCCCTTTTGTCTTAACTGTTCTTGCCTTCTGGCAGCTCTGTGCATGCACGCACTGGGAACAGGCTCCCCCTGTTCCTCTGCCTCGCTGAAGTCCGACTCTGGAGGCAGCACGTACCTCCCAGATGGCCCTGGCCCCATCTCTGCCTCTGACGCAGAGCCCTCATCTGAGCCTTCCCCAGACTCCAGGACTGGCCCACGTTCCTCCCCAGCCTCCTCAATGTCCGATTGCTGCCAGCTTTGCAGGCCGCCGGCAGACCACAACACCGGCATTGAACTGATGCAGATGTAAGTAATCCTTGACTTACGACTGCGGCAAGAAAGGTCACAAAATGGAGTAGACCTCAATCAGTGTCTTGCTTAGCCGTGGGCATTTTGGCCTTGATTGTGGTCGCAAGTCAAGGGCTATCTATGCTGCCTTCAGTGGAAAATGTCTATGGTGATTCTCCAGGTCATGGTTGTCCCCACAGGTGCTTTTTTCAAGCGGCAACTGGACTCCAAGAGAACAATAAACAAAGTAACGTCATTCCATACGTTGCAGGTATATCGGAAAAGCTCAGGAGGATCTTCAGCCCACACAACATACGTGCAGACTTCAAGCCCGAGAATACACTAAGCTTGGTCCACCACAAGATACAAACTGGGCAATGTGGTATATGCAGTACAATGCAGTGAGCCATCTGCAGATCTGTACACTGGGGAAACAAAACAGCCACTTCATAAAGGCATGACACGACATAGGAGAGAAGGAGAGTTCCTTCTCTCTAAAGGAACTGGATCCTTACCAGCCCACACTCGTTGAGCGCCAAGTTCTCGTCGGTCAGTTTGTGGCCCCCGGGGGCCAGCAGCTCAAACGGCAGCCAGTCATTCTGCAGAGTGTCCCGCACAAAATGGAAGAGGGCTGAAACAGGCTCCCGGGCGTAGAACGTCCCTGCGGGAACAGGAGGAAGAGGCGGGGGGGAAATATGAGTTTTCAGCCGCCTTTCGTAGTGCGGAGAGGAGCCATAATGGCGGTGTTCATTGAACGACCGCAGCATCTGCTTAATGATGCCCTGAGGGAAAATAAAACTCAGAAAATTAGGCACAGTCCCATGGTAAGTTGCTTAAACAATCGCCATGACTTTTAACGACTGTAATTCCGAACTCAATTACAGTCGTAACTTGAGGATCACTCGTGAGTAAGGAGTAGACCATAGAGACCAGCAGTGGTTCTTCAGGATTTCACGTAGGACGGGAGTCTCCAAACTTGGCAACTTTTAAGACTTGTGGACTTCAACTCCCAGAATTCCCCAGTGTTCCTAGGCTAGGTACATTGAACACCTGACTCCAGTAAAGCCTTCGCTGATTGCAGATAATCTTTGACTTACAATCATTAGTTTAGTGACTGTCTGATGTTACAACTTCACTTGAAAAAACCCGACTTAATGATTGTTTTTCACACTTAATGATCGTTGCGACATCCCCTTGGTCATGTGATCAAAGATGCTTGGCAACTGACTCACATTTATGACGGTCGCAGTGTCCCGGGGTCACACGATCCCCTTTTGCGACCTTCTGACAAGCAGAATCAACAGGGAAACCAGATTCACTTAACGACCCTGTTACTAACTGAACAACGGCAGTGATTCGCTTAAGTTTGGAAAATGGGGCACTTCACAGCTGTCTTGCTTAGCAACAGACATTTTGGGCTCAACTGTGGTCGTAAGTTGGGGACTACTTTTACCGTATTTTTCAGAGTATAAAACACACACACACACACCCGCAAAAGAGAGTGAAAATTTGGATGCGTTTTATACACCAAATGTAGCCAAAAACGCAAGGCACAGAGGCGGCGATGTTCTATGGCAATCTCTGCAGCCTGGAACAGCTGATTGGGGGTATTCCGGGAGGCTGATCCACCCCAATCAGCTGCTCATGCTGAATCAGGCTGCAATAATGTACTGAAGCTGACCTGACTGTTCACTATTTGCTGCACGAACTCAGAGTTTGCAGCAGCAATCACATCCAGAAAGCACACACACAAGTAACTGATTCAGCAGGATTCAATAACTTCTCTTTATATATAATATAACACATGAAGTAAATATACAATGCCAAAAACAGGTTTTCCAACATGGTAGTAAATAAAAAACAAAACACAAGCAGAGGAGAGGAGTAGGAGTTTCAGTTTCAGTTTTGAGCAGCAGACTACCTTAGACTAGTTCAGCACAGACTCAGAGCTGCAGACCTAAGGCACACCGAGGCTCCTTGCTGTCTCCTTCCTTGTTGCTCACACAGCAAATACTGTTTCATTTTCCAAACAGCCCTCAACTCTCTCACACACTGACAGGAAGCTAGCCAGATGAATACCGATGGATGCTGGTAGGCAGAGGCAGAATTTTTTTTCTTATTTTCCTCACCAAAAACTAAAGTGCGTCTTATACTCCTAAAAATACATTTACTTATATATATATATTTATATAATATATTTAATTTTAATTTATTTATTAGTAGTCCTCGACTTACAACCATTCACTTAGTGACATTCAAAGCTACAACGGCACCGAAAAAAGTGACTTAGGACCTGTTTTCACACTTACGACCACTGCAGCATCCCCACGGTTATGAGATCAAAATTCAGACACTTGGCTACTGATTCATATTAATGATGGTTGCAGCGTCCCGGGGTTATATTATCCCCTTTTCCGACCTTCTGACAAACAAAGCCGATGGAGGGGAAAGCCGGATTCATTTAACAACTATGGCAAGTAAGGTCGTAAAATGAGGCAAACTCATTTGCCTCATAACGTATGACTAACTGAACAACTGTAGCGATTCACTTAACAACTATGGCAAGACAGGTCAAAAAATGAGGCAAAATTCACTTAACAAGTGTCTTGCTTAGCAATGGACGTTTCTGGCTCGATTTAAGGTCCTAAGTAGAGGACTACCTGTGCTGCGCGGCCAACCGTCAGCCACCCCCCCCCCCTTTTACCTTGCAGGATGTACTCGTCAGGGAAGCGAATGCGTAAGAGGGTGTAGTTGTATCGCCTCAGCTCCCGCTGTTCCTCCTTCTCCCTCATGGCTTTCGTCCTCAGCATGGAGGCCTTCTCAACCGCGTCTGTCCTTCAGAGAGAAGAGAAGAGGGTCAAAAGCGGAAAGAACAGAGAGTCCTCGGTTTACAACTGGTCCCTTAAGTCAGGGGTCTCCAACCTTGGCAATTTTTAAGACCGGTCATTGGTCGCTTTCTCCAGTGCCGTTGTAACTTTGAGCGGTCGCTAAATGAACTGTTGTTGAGCTAAGGACCCCCTGCAAACAAATCACTTTCTCCAGTGCCGCTGTAAACTTTGAACGGTCGCTAAACGGATTGCTGTAAGCCAAAGACGATCTATAAACAAAGCCCAGGCCAAGCCAGGAAAACGGCATGGCGGGAAAGACTGGTTTTACGACCCACCAGATCCGACCGACGGGGTCCCTCACTCACCGTAGCCTCTGCTCCCGTCTCAGCTCCTCCGCGGTGAGGTTGAAGAAGTCGCTCGGCAGCTCGAAGTGAGACGCTTGTGGGGAAGGCTTGAAAATTTGGAGCTGTCGATCCAGCTTGGCTCTCACCGGCTCCCCGTTCAGCAGCTTCTCCTTGTGGTCCTTCAGGTCCTCCAGCTTCTCCAAGGCTTCGTTCTTCAACACGTAGAAGTCCTCCGTGGCTTCTTCTGGAAGAAAAAACGGGCCAGTTCTGAGCCAGCTCCCCAAACACAACAAACCCTCTGAGGTAAACTCAAAGATTCCTTTAATTAGGAGCCCCGGTAGCCCCGGCAAAAAGTTTCTCTCTCGCCGCAGGCTAACAAGCCCGTCTCTCCGGAATTTGAATAGTTGTTTGCCACACCTTCTCATCTCCACACACCCCCGCCCGCCTTTTATCCCCAGAACTAGGGTGGGGCTTCACTAGCAGCGGTGGCTCTTCTGTCCCAAGGACCGGCCCATAGATTTCCACTGTTCTCCTCTCCTCTGCCTTCTGCGCATCAGGCACCGGACCCAGCTGTTCCTCCTCTTCCTCATCAGCCACCTCCAGACCTGGGGGCTGTTGACTCTCCATCTGAGAGATGGAGAGATGGATTGGGAGAAACAGGCTCCGACTCAACCCTTCCAAGACCGAGTGGCTGTGGCTTCCGGCGTCCCGATATAGCCAGCTGGTGCCATCGCTGGCTATTGGGGGCGAATCACTGGCCCCCACGGAGAGGGCTTGCAACTTGGGCGTCCTCCTGGATGCACGGCTGTCTTTAGAGGAGCATATGACGGCCGTGGCCAGGGGGGCTTTCTATCAGGTTCGCCTGATACGGCAGTTGTGTCCCTTTCTGGATGGGGACTCCCTACGCACAGTCACTCAGGCACTCGTCACTTCCCGCCTGGACTACTGCAATGCTCTCTACATGGGGTTCCCCCTGCGGTGCATCCGGAGGCTCCAGCTGGTCCAGAACGTGGCCGCGCAGGGGATTATGGGAGCAACAGGGCACTACCATGTGACACCTCTCCTCCACGAGCTGCACTGGCTCCCGGTGGTCTTCTGGGTGCGCTTCAAGGTGCTGGTGACCACCTTTAAAGTGCTCCATGGCTTAGGGCCAGGGTATCTACGAGACCGCCTGCTGCTACCAATAGCCTCCCACTGGCCAATACGCTCGCACAGAGAGGGTCTCCTCAGGGTGCCATCCGCCAGACAATGTCGGCTGGCGACCCCCAGGGAGAGAGCTTTCTCTGTGGCGGCACCCACCCTTTGGAATGACCTCCCCCCAGAGATTCGCACAATATCTGACCTCCGGACTTTTCGCCGAGCCCTGAAAACACATCTATTCCATCTAGCTGGGCTGGCTTGACCCCATCTGTTTTGGTTTTAATTGGAACTTAGTTTTAACTGGGTTTTAAATTAGGCCGGAAATTATTTAATTATTTTAAATTGTTTTTTACATTTTGTAATGTTCTGTTTTATTCCGGCTGTTCACCGCCCTGAATCCTGTAGGAGAAGGGCGGTATACCAATTTAATAAAATGAAATGAAAATGAAATGAGGGCTGACAGACGACCCAGACTCCGCCTCTCTCTCTCTCTCTCTCTCTCCCTCCCTCCCTCCCTCCCTCTCTCTCTCTCTCCCTCCCTCCCTCTCTCTCTTTCCCTCCCTCCCTCCCTCCCTCTCTCTCTCTCTCTCTCCCTCCCTCTCTCTCTCTCACTTTCCCTCCCTCCCTCTCTCTCTCTCTCTCTCTCAGTCAGATAGCCGTTAGGTGAGTTTTGCTCCCCCTTCCTTTGACAACACTTTCTTGCCACCATTAAGGAAATCGCTGCGGTTGTTAAATTAGTGACACGGTTGTTAAGCGAATCTTGGCTTTCCCGTCGACTTTGTTAGAAGGCCGCCAAAGGAGATCACTTGACACCCCCGCCCCCCAGAAATAGGAACCGATTGTCAATCATGTGAACAAATTTTCATCATGTGACCGGGGGGGGGGGGGGATAAATGCCGCAATGGTTGTGTTATTTATGATGGTTGTGGCATTCCAAGGTCACATGATCACCGTTAGCCAACTCCCCCAGCCAGCTTGCCACAAGCAAAGTAAATGGGGGCGGGGGGGGAAACTGGATTTGCTTAACAACCACGTGATTTGCTTAACAACCGCGGTTGTTCGCTTAACAACTGTGGCAGAAAAAGTCGCAAAAATCAGGCAAAATTAGACTAACTTTATTGTCACTTTGAATGTACGCTAATCAGCATACATTACAATGAAATTTCGTTGCATACAGCTCTCAAAGGGTCTCCACCTCCAATATAGACTACATAAACATGACAAAATAGATAAACAAATACAAAATTATGCATATACCACATATATTATATGACCCAGGGAAACAACACAGTCTAGTTTGAATGTACACATGTACATGGCGAGAAAAATGAATCTTGCGAGTTTACCAGACAGATGGCATAGGGAACAAAGCTGTTATAGAATCTGGTAGTCCTGCTAGAAATACTTCAAAACCTCCTCTCAGAGGGAAGCAACAGACTGTTGAGGTGGGTGTACGGGGTCTCTAACAATGCTTGGAGCTCTACGCACATAGCACTTATAAGCAGTATCCTGAATGATAGGAAGCGAGCTTCCTATAATCTTCTCCACTGTCCTCACCACTCTCTGTACAGACTTTCTATCATAGCCACTGCGGCCACTAAACCAAACAGGGATGTCATTTGTTAAAACATTCTCAGTCATGCCTCGGTAAAAAAGTGGCCAGGACAGGAGAAAGATGTGCTCTCCTCATTCGATGCAGGAAATGCAGACACTGGTTTGCACGCTTCACTGAGGATGACGTGGAGAGAGCCAATTATGTCACTGCGTTCTTGTATTTCCCAGCTGAGCTGTCATTTTTGAACTAATAGACTTACTGTAGTTTTGCCAAGTTTTGTTATCAGTATTAAGTGCGCAAGGGTGCATTCCTTTCTAGCCTCCATTATCCTTTTTCTTACTCCTTTGTTCTCCTGCCAAGAGGTGAGGCAGGAACGCTGGCAAGATGCAGCCAATTAATTAGATAGTAATAGTTATCTTTATTTTTACTTTACAATAAAATGAGTTTTCATAGAAATACTTCTTTGGGTTTTATTTTCTTAATGTATACTTTCGAGGAGAAGCCTCGGTCCAAACCTCTAAACCAGGGTGCGATTATCCCAGAGCCAGGATGGGATCAATCAACTCCCTGACAAATTAAAAGCCACCTTGCGTAGCAACGGAAATGTTGTGGTTGTACCCCATTGGCTATTGATGAAAAGACACCCCAAAAGCAGAGAGAGCGAACCAAACGGAGTGTCCCCAAGGTAGAGGATGATGGAACAGGCACAACAGTGGAAGTGGCTCTATCGGGGTTAGGGAACACTAGTCCACATGAAGGCTTACCTTGTCCGGCGACATCCAGAGCAACCTTCTTGAACCCGATCGCCTGGAAAAACTGGTCCGCCCCTTCCAGGCAGTGGATCCTTTCCTGGGAAGCAAGAAAAGTCGGAGAAGATTCATGAAGGCTAATTCTTCTTTCAGGTGAGCTTTATCCCAACTTCTAGCTGGAGACCAAGAGCTCTGCTTGTCCTCTCGAGGGGCCAGGATTCTCTTTATTTGTTGCTGCTCTTATAGAGGGAATTGGCGCACGACTTCCCGTTGCCAAAGCTTCAGCTCACCTGGAAAATTTTGTTCTGCATCTTAATTTTCCGATATTTCTCCTCTTCCGGATGGAGATGGATATTATCAAGATACCTGGGAAGGAAAAGTAATAAAAGTGTGTGTACGCGGATATCAGCGCATTCTCTGCTTGAGCAGGGGGTTGGACTAGAAGACCTCCAAGGTCCCTTTCCAACTCTGTTATTTCTCTGTCTCTGTTGTGGCCCGTCAGTGGCCTGTGCAGCTAGTAGCTGATTCCGACAGCGAGGAGGCTGGTGTGGTGCTGCGCCAGCAGCCTGTGTAGCTGGCACTCGAGTCAGACAATGAGGAGGCTGGAGAAGATGTGGTGCCAGAGGCGGGGATTCAGCCAGGGCCTTCAGAAGCTCCTTTTAAGTGAAGAGGACGAAGAGGAGGAGCCTCTTCTCGATGCACGGGCGCACAGAGCTGCCAAAAGGCAGGAGTGGCTCCTCAGGAGGAGGTCTCCTCGAGAGTAAGGCTTGGGGCTAATTGGCCACACCCTTAGCCTATTTAAGGAGGAACACCGACTGAAGCAATTTGCAGGGAACAACTTCATTCACATACCTTCGTGTCTTGTCTTGCTTATCTTATCAGCTTCCTGCAAATTGCTTCTGGGCATTCTGCCAACCACAGTAAGCTTTCAGTATTACTCTTTGAATTCTTGGCGGCTGTTAATGCAGTTAATTAACAGCCATTGTTGTAAAGAACTGGTTTATTTAGTAAACTATGGTTTGAACGGACTTTGTGTGTGCTGCGTTCTTTGGGATCCGTAGCTGGGTCACATGAACACACCCCCCCCCCCGAACACTATGACCATCATAAATATGAGTCAGTTGCCAAGTGTCTGAATTTTGATGTGACCACGGAAATGCTGCAACGGTCAGGATGGGAAAAATGATGCTAAATCACTTTTTTCAGTGTCGTCGTAATTTTCAATCACTAAATGAGTGATTATAAATCTGAGCCACTCAGGTCTTTATTACAAGCCGTTCTCAACTTATGGACTAGACTAGTTGCTTAGTGACTTTTCAAAGTTATGATCAATCTGTAAAAGGGAACTTTTGACCCGGATCTGATATTACTATGTGTGCTTTTAATTATTTACAACATGGCTATATATCAGGGGTGAAATCCAGTAGGTTCTGACAGGTTCTGGAGAACCGGTAACGGAAAATTTGAGTAGTTCAGAGAACCGGTAAATGCCACCTCTGGCTGATCTCAGAGTGGGGTGGGAATGGAGATTTTGCAATATCCTTCCCCCAGGAGTGGGGAGGGAATGGGGATTTTGCGGTATCCTTCCCCTGGAGTGGGGAGGGAATGGGGATTTTGCAGTATCCTTCCCCTGGAGTGAGGAGGGAATGGGGCTTTTGCAGTATCCTTCCCCTGGAGTGGGGAGGGAATGGGGATTTTGCAGTATCCTTCCCCCGGAGTGGGGAGGGAATGGGGATTTTGCAATATCCTTCCCCCAGGAGTGAGGAGGGAATGGGGCTTTTGCAGTATCCTTCCCCCAGGAGTGAGGAGGGAATGGGGCTTTTGCAGTATCCTTCCCCTGGAGTAGGGAGGGAATAGGGATTTTGCAGTATCCTTCCCCTGGAGTGGGGAGGGAATGGGGATTTTGCAGTATCCTTCCCCCGGAGTGGGGAGGGAATGGGGATTTTGCAATATCCTTCCCCCAGGAGTGGGGAGGGAATGAGGCTTTTGCAGTATCCTTCCCCTGGAGTGGGGTGAGAATGGAGATTTTGCAATATCCTTCTCCCAGGAGTGAGGAGGGAATGGGGCTTTTGCAGTATCCTTCCCCTGGAGTGGGGAGGGAATGGGGATTTTGCAGTATCCTTCCCCCAGGAGTGAGGAGGGAATGGGGCTTTTGCAGTATCCTTCCCCTGGAGTGGGGTGGGAATGGAGATTTTGCAATATCCTTCCCCTGCCACGCCCACCAAGCCACGTCCACAGAACCGGTAGTAAAATAATTTGGATTTCACCACTGCTACATATACAGCCATTTGCAGTCTCCCATGGCCCCATGATCGTTTTTTTACAATGATTTTGTCAAAAAACCAGAAGTCGGTGCTGGTTTATGGGAAAACCAGGCCATTGCGAATCACAGGTTCACTTAACAACCGCCGCATTGCCATGACGACGGTGGCATTCGCTTAATGAAAATCACATTTGCAGCACTTGTTAACAACTACCCCCAAAAAACCTATAAAATATGACCGACCTGCTTTATGATCATAACGGGCAGCCTCTGTTAGGGCGTTAACTTGAGAACTGCCCGGTGACTGGGATAATATACAAATACATATAATCCTCAACTTATGACAACGGAGCCCAATATGTCCCTTGCTAAAGCAAGACAGTCGTTAAGTGAGTTTTGCTTCATTTTTACGATCTTTCTTGCCACAACTATTCAGTGAATCGCTGGCAGTGCCTCTGTTAGTAACATGGTTGTTACCGGCTTCTTCCCCCATGGACTTTGCTTGTCAAAAGGTCGCAAAAGAGGATCATGTGACCCTGGGATGCTGCAACCGTCATAAATGTGAGTCAGTTGCTGAGCTTCTGAATTTGGGTCCCATGACCACAGGGATACTGCAACGGCCGTAAGTCTGAAAAGTGGTCATAAGTCACTTTTTTTTCAATACTGTTGAAAACTATGAACGGTCACTAAATGAAACGTGGAGGACTAGACGTATTTCCTTCAACTGACCATTGCAGCAAAACCTTGGGTGCCAACAGTCTATTTTTCCCATTGAGATCTTGACACCCCCATAGAGTGGTGCGGCGGCCTAGAGGTGGATGGAGCTCTCGCCTCAACAATCAGGAGGCTGTGAGTTCGATCCTAGGTAGAGGCAGATATTTCTCTCTCTGGGCACAATGAGAATACATCTGCTGAACAAAACTCCGCATTGGTGACAGGAAGGGCATCTGGCCATTAAACACTGCTAGCTCCAGTCAGTTGCCCAGACTCTACCCTGCAAGGGATTATGGGTGTCATTAAAAGAAAAGGATGATCTTGACACCCCATAGATATGGGCTGTCCTCTCCCACCATTCTGCAAACCCTGGAATCAATTCACAATTAACAGCCAGAGCACACAGCCAAGGAAGAAAGGAAGGAAGGAAGGAAGGAGGGAGGGAGGGAGGGAAAGGAAGGAAACTAGAGGAAGGAAAGGAAGAGAGGGAACTAGAGGGAGGGAGGGAGGGAGGAAGGAAGGAAACTAAAGGAAGGGAGGGAAGTAGAGGAAGGGAGGAAGGAAGGAGGGAGGGAGGACGGAAGGGAAGGAAGGAGGGAGGGCGGAAGGGAAGGAAGGAAGGAAGGAGGGAGGCAGGGAGGGAGGGGAAAGAGGGAGGGGGGAAGGGAAGGAAGGAAGGAAGGGTAGATTTCTGAAGCCAGCAGACCACACCACCTACTTTGCGATGGTCTCCACCCCGAGTTTGACCTTCTCCCGGTCCCTGTTGAACGTGTGAATCTGCATGACGGAAGCAGCCACGGGATCTCTAGCAGCGTGCTGGAGGAGGAAGAGGAAGAGCCGGTGAGACAAGGGACCGGCGGAGATTCTCTCACAATCCTCAGAAGGACAAAGCTTTACCTCAAGGATGGCGTTTTTGATCTGCGCCTCCCTTTTGTCTTTTCGGACGGTGACGCCGGTCAGCGGGCAAGTGAAGTAGACGCCCAAGACGGACAGGGTGGAAGGGTCTTCTTCGACATCGGGCAAGGAATTCTAACCAAAAGTAAATAAAGAAAGAGGAATTAAATTAAAGCAAGGTTTTCTTGACCTGAGTAGCTTCGAAATGGATGGACTTCAACTCCCAGAATTCCCCAGCCAGCTAGGCAAACGAGTGAAGGATTCCTAGAAACATGGGTGAGAAATAAGTTTGACTCTTTTCTCCAACGTGACCCTGGGGACGTTGCAACGGTCATTAAGTGTGAAAAAATAGTCGTAAGTGGCTTTCTTCACTGCTGCGGTAAATTTCACTCACTCACTCAACGAATGAATGGAACACGTGACGTGTTTGTACCACTTTATAAGGCCTTGGGGAGGCCACACTTGGAATAGTGCATCCAGTTTCGGCCACCATGATATAAACAAGATGGTGAGATTCTTGAAAGAGTGCAGAGAAAATCAAACGAAGAGGATATGGAGTCCAAAACATACAAAGAACAGTTGCAAGGAATTAGGTAGGTCTAATTTAATGGAAAGGAGGACCAGGGGGCGTGACAGGATAGCAGTCTTCCAATATTTTAGGGGCTGACACAGAGAGGGGGGGGGGGGCAACCTATTCTCCAAAGCACCCGAAGGCAGGACAAGAAACAACGGATGGAAACTACCGTATTTTTCGGAGTATAAGACGCACCTTTTTCCCACCTAAAAGGGGGTGAAAATTTGGGTGCGTCTTATACAGCGAATGTAGCCCCGCCCACCCACTGGCCCCCACTCTTTGGCCTCTGCCTCCCAGCAATTTACCTCATTGCAGCAAGCCGCAAAAAGAAACAGCCCATTTCAGCTTCAGCACAGCCTGATTAGCACAAATTGATTGTCGGTTGGATCGGCCTCCCGACTCTCAGCTGTTTCAGGCTGCAGGGATTGCCATTGCCTATTGCTGCGTGGGCTTCTGCCGCTTGCTGCGAGGAGGTAAATTGCTGGGAGCAGATTTTTTTCTTTTCTTGTGCTAATCAAGCTATGCTGAAAACGACAATGAAAGTAAAGCAGGCTGTTTGCTGTTTGCTGCAATGAGACTGATTTCTTTTTCTTGTTTGCCTCACCAAAAAAAGATAGGTGCGTCTTATAGTCCGGAGCGTCTTATATTCCGAAAAATACAGTCATCAAAAACAGGCCCATTAAAATCAAAAAGAGGCCCATTAAAACAAGGTCTCTCTCCAACAGTCATCTGAAATGCAGCCTCTTGTATATATTATATATTAAAGAAAAATATATATACATTTTTCTTTAACATATATAAGTATTTAATAAACAGCATTTTGTCTGGGTCATTTTACATCTACATAATAGTAATATTAATAATATTCTTTACTTGTATATAATAGTATTCTTCCAGCTTCTAATTTCTACCTTTATTATCTAACCATTGATAAAACAAATCCAAAGTTAAAAAAATATTCTGCATCTTCTTTATCCTTTACCTTTAGCGTTCACCTATCCATTTCCGCACAATCTGAATATTTTTTTTATTATGTTTTCATCTGAAGGGGTTTCCTCGTTTTTCCAGGGTTGTGCAAATACAATTCTTGCTCCCCGACTCAAGACATCTAGAGTTAAATATACATTCCCTTTTCATACCTTCTGATCCACAGGTAGCCCCTTATCACTCGCAGCCGCTTCAGCCATAAGCTCCTTTTTCACTAAAGCACAAAACAAAACAAAAAAAAAAGGAAATAACCTGATGAATAACAAGATTTAAAATGGAGGAAGCGAAGGACAGGAAGCCCTCGAGTTACGACCAAAACGGGGAGCAGAATTTCCATTGCTAAGCGAGGCAATCGTCTTGAATTGCCTTTTTTTGGGAGGGGGAGGCGATGCAGCTGTTAAGCGAATCACGTGGTTGTTTGGCAAATCTGGCTTCCCCCATTGATTTGGCTTGTTGGAAGCCAGCTGGCAATCATGGGGATGCTGCGACGGTCGCAAGTGCGAGGACTGATCAGAAGTCCGTATTTTTCAATGCCGCTGTAACTTTGAACGGTCACTAAGGGAAACGGTTGTAAGCCCAAGACTACCTATACAGGTAATTCTTGACTTACGACCACAATGGAGCCCAAAATTTCTGTTGCCAAGTGAAAATAGAAAAATGCCTGCCAATTGATTCCATCACCCAGGCAAAGCAGGCCAAGATTTGGCCAACCACTTCCGGACTAGGTTCTGGAAAGATTTCAGCTGCTGCAATCCTGCACGGCGGCTGAAATCCTTCTGCGGCAGCTCCAAACCCCGCAGCCTCCGAAGACTTTTACCCTGATTCCGGATGGCGTCTTGGGACGAGAGAGGGCGAGGTTTGGGCTTCTGTTCCAGCCGGGCCAAGGCGGCGGCTGCAGCCATCTGAGCTTCGCTGGTGGGCCCCTGGCGACATTTGGCAGTGTCCGGTTTGGGTTTCTCCTTGGTGGATTTTTCCCTGTTGGAAAACAACAGAAGAGCAAAAGTCGGAAGGTTAAGGACAACCCACAACTGTTGTCCCTGTTCGTAGATCAAAGGCAGTCCTCGGTTTACGTCCACAGCTGAGCCCCAACATGTTCTGTCACTGAGAAATTTGTGCGGATTTTGCTCTGTTTTATGACCGTCCTTGCCACGGTTCTTAAGTGAAGCACTGCGGTTGTTAAGTGAGCAACACGTTGGGTTAAGTGAATCTGGCTTCCCCATTGACGTGGCTTGTCAGAAGGTGGCAAAAGGGGATCACGCAAGTAAGTATGAATCCGTTGTAAGTATGAATCGGTTGCTAAGCGTCTGGATTTTGATCATGCGATCGTGAAGATGCCGGAATGGATGTAAAGCGTGGGGAAAAATGGACGTAAGTCCCTTTTTTCGGGGCCGTTGTAACTTTGAACGGTCACTAAACGAAGTGTTGTAAATCTGGGACTACCTGTATAACAATTTCCATCCCCCTCTCCCCTTTCTACAGCACTGAGAAAAGATTCTCGCTCTACATCCATCGAGGGAATAATTAAAAATAAAGAAAAATGATGTCCCATTGTATCTCAGCTAATGCAGGACGTCTCCTCCTCCTTCGGCGAAGAAGTTCAGCAGATCTACCAGAAGGAAAATCCTTGACAGGGCTCAGAGCCCCAACCCTCCACAAATCCAGAAGACAACAACTTATCTGGCCAGGGTTGCTGTCTACTGGCCTCCCACTCGTGGATTATTTCTTTTGCCCCAAAGTTCAACAGAAACTAGAGCTGGAAAACTATTGTAAGGCCCTGCCTCTCCTCCTTTCCCAAGAAAGTATAGACCCGTGATGGCGAACCTATGGCACATGTGCCACAGCTGGCACGCGGAGCCGTATTGGTGGGCACGCAAGCATTGACCTAGCTCAGCTGCAGCACGCATGCGCGCGCCGGCCAACTGATTTTCGGACCTTCTGGGCCCACCGGAAGTCAGGAAACAAGCTGTTTCTGGCTCAGAGGCTTTCTAGGAGCCTAGGGAGGGCGAAAACGGCCTTCCCCACCCCCCCCAGAGGCCGGAAGCGGCCCGTTTGCCAACTTCTGGTGAGACCAGAAGGCCCGTTTTTCGCCCTCCCCAGGCTCTAGAGGCTTTCTAGGAACCTGGAGAGGGTGAAAATGGCCTCCCCACCCCCGGAGGCCGGAAACGGTCTGGGGCACATTGAATTATAGGTGTGGGCACACACACGTGCGACCCCTCCCCCACTTCCCCCCGCTTTTGGCACACGATGGCAAAAAGGTTAGCCATCACTGGTACAGACTCTTGAAAATGTGGTATTTCAAAAGGGACCTTTTACTGAGAAGAAGTGATAGCAGGACAAGGCGAAGCAGACTCTAAATTCCCTCCCAAACAATACAGCTAGAAATCGGACTTTAGAGACCCTCCCTCCAGTCCAGCCAATCCACAGGTGTGAAGATGTTATTGCAATGGCCCGCCCTGAGAAACAGATAAGGAGCCGTTCCCAGAGTCTTTTTCAGCTTCCAACAAACTGAAACCATCTAACGGACCCTCCCTCTTTATTACATTCCAAAAAAGGTGAGAATACTTCAGGGCGCTTAGGCAGCAGGAAAAAGGTTATAAAATACAGCTTATCCCCATGCTCCCCACTCCCTCCATCTGAATGGCTGCATCACGACAACTATCTTGACTTAGTTCAAGGGTGGGCAAATATGGCTCTTTTACAACCTGTGGACTTCAACTCCCAGAATTCCTGAGCCAGCTTGGCTGTCTCAGGAATTCTGGGAGTTTTTTAAAAAAAATTTGATTTATATGCCGCCCTTCTCCGGAGACTCAGGGCGGCTTACAATGCGCTAAGCAATAGCCTTCATACTTTTGTATGTTTATACAAAGTCAGCTTATTGCCCCCACAAACTGGGTCCTCAATTTACCTACCTTAGAAAGGATGGAAGGCTGAGTCAACCTTGAGCCTTGGTGAGATTCGAACCTGCAATAATTGCAGGCAGCTGGTGTTAATAACAGGGTGCTTTAGACCACTGTACTATCCAAGGCTCTTGAAGTCTACAGATTGTAAAAGAGCCACATTTGCCCACCCCTGACCTAGACCAAGTTGAGTTCAAAAATGCTACAGAGTTTCTGGGTGTCCTGGCCACTCAAGACAAATCAGCCATCAGCAGGCACAGAGAGATAAGCAACATCTACACACCGTTCGAAAGAGACAGTCAAAAAGCTAAACAGGAAGCCAGGCACCGTCTCGCCAGCCATCAACACCTGAATAAGCAACACCAAGATGAACACCGGAACAACAATCAAGCAGTAAATAACACCTCATAAAACTACCAACTCAGGCAATCTAACAGTAAACAACAGCCTACTCAGGGCACTGCCAAGAACACTCGCGTCAACATTGATAAAGCAAGCCGCTAGTATATAAACAGAGAGCAAACCCCACTCTCTTCTAGCACGCATTATGTTGCCTAGTTGGGTTATGAAACGTCTGCAAGAAACCCTCCAAGCTCAGAGAGCACACCAAGAACCCCATAATCTAGGGATCCCCAACCTCCGATCTCTGCAGCATGCCAGAAACCGGGCTGCGCAAACAAGCAAAGCCCCATTCGTGGGATGCACGCGAAACTCTCTCCATGGAACTGGTCCCTTGTGCTCAAATGTTTGGGGGCCACTGCCATACTCATCCTCCTCGTCTTCCTCATCACCCCTTCTTCTTCTTCTTCCTTTTTCTTCATCCTCCTCTCTGTAAACCCCACCTCTTTCTAGCACTGATGATGTCCCCTAGTTGGGTCACGAAACATCTGCAAGGAAACAACTCCTTCTGCAAGGAGCCTGAGTGGCGTAGGAGGCTAATGCCTCCTACTAAGGCAGCATTTAACATCCAGCTGCCTGCAATTACTGCGAGTTCAATTCTCACCAGGCTCAAGGTTGACTCAGCCTTCCATCCTTTCTAAGGTGGGTAAAATGAGGACCCGGTTTGTAGGGGCAATAAGCTGACTTTGTATAAAATATACAAAAGTATGAAGGCTATTGCTTAACGCATTGTAAGCTGCCCTCAGTCTCTGGAGAAGGGCGGCATATAAATAAATTTTTTTTTAAAAAAAACCAAGCTCAGAGAGCACCAAGGACCCAACAGTTTTCTTCTTCTTCTTCTTCTCCTCCTCCTCCTTCTTCCTCTTCCTCCTCCTCTTCTTCTTCTTCCTCCCCCTCTCCACAAAACCCACTCCCTTTTAGCCCTGATGATGTTCCCTAGTTGGGTCATGAAACATCTGCAAGAAAACCACCAAGCTCAGAGAACACCAAGGACCCCACAGTTTTCTCCTCCTCCTCCTCATTCCTCTTCTTCTTCTTCCTATTCCTCCTTCTCCTCCTCCTCTTCTTCTTCTTCCTCCCCCTCTCCACAAAACCCACTCCCTTTTAGCCCTGATGATGTTCCCTAGTTGGGTCATGAAACGTCTGCAAGAAAACCACCAAGTTCAGAGAGCACCAAGGACCCCACAGTTTTCTCCTCCTCCTCCTCCTCCTCCTCCTCCTCCTCCTCCTCCTCCTCCCTCTTCTTCTTCTTCCTATTTCTCCTCCTCCTTCTCCTCCTCCTCTTCTTCTTCCTCCTCCTCCTCCTCTCCACAAAACCCACTTCCTTTTAGCCCTGATGATGTTCCCTAGTTGGGTCATGAAACATCTGCAAGAAAACCACCAAGCTCAGAGAGGACCCTACAGTTCAACCCTGAAGCTCCAAAGACCCCACTGTATCCAGTTCTGGTCACCACCATATAAAAAAGATATTGAGACTCTGGAAAGAGTGCAGAGAAGAGCAACAAAGGTGATTAGGGGACTGGAGGATAAAACATACGAAGGAAGAACGGTTGCTGGAATTGGGTATGTCTAGTTTAATGAAAAGAAGGAGTGGGGGGACATGATAGCAGCCTTCCAATATCTGAGGGGCACCTACAAAGAGGAGTGGGGGTCAACCTATTCTCCAAAGCACCTGAAGGCAGGACAAGAAGCAATGGATGGAAACTGATCAAGGAGAGAAGCAACCTGGAATTAAGGAGAAACTTCCTAACAGTGAGGACGATTAACCAGTGGAACCGCTTGCCTGCAGAAGTCGGAGGTTTTTAAGAAGAGATTGGACAACCGCTTCTCTGAAATGGCATAGGGTCTCCTGCTTGAGCAGGGGGTTGGACTAGAAGACCTCCAAGGTCCCTTCCAGCTCAGTCTATGATTCTATCCATCCTAGAGAGGAAAAGATACAAACCTATTCATATAGAGGGGGTAGTCGCGGGCAAATCACAGGATACTTTCCAGTAGCAAATACAAAGGAATGAACTGGATAACACATTGGGACCTGTGCCTCATTCTGACACACCCAGGCTCAGCAAACAAGCCAATGCAATGTGTCCTCTTCCCTGCTGTCACATCTCTCCCTACAGCATCATAAAGGGCCAAGGGGGTCACCCTGTGCAGTCTAGTTTTAAATTCCTAGCAACCCAGTACGCCAGCTGGATTAAAACTCTACAAAAGCTCCGAAGTTAAGACTTCTGTTCTCCTTCATAAGAAGAAGCCGTTTATCCGCATGCTTGGGGTCTTGTGCCCCAAAGAGGAAGAGAAGATAGTCATCTCTCTCTCTCTCTATTTATAAACAATTTGATTAAAGTTTAGAAAGATAAAAATTAATGCAAACTGAGGAAAAACCTAAAAAGAAAAAAAAAGAAGTGCAAAGAGAACATACATAACACTCTTCCTTTTTCCCCAACAATAACAACTGTGGGAAGTGACACAACTGACCGAAAGTAACCCAACTAACTTTGGGGCCTAAGACAGGAACTAGAACTCACCGGCTCCTGGTGATTGGCTCAAAGTCACCCAGCCAGCTTTCATGCCTAAGATGAAACTAGAACTCATCATCTCCTGGTAATTGGCCCAAAGTCACCCAGCTGGCTTTCATTCCAACAGTGTTACTAGAATTCCCAGTCTCCTGGTGATTGGCTCAATCACCCAGCTAGTTTTCATGCCTAAGGCAGGACTAGAACTCACACTCTCCTGGTGATTGGCCTAAAGTCTCGCAGCCAGCTTTCATGCCTAAAACGGGACTAGAACTCAATGTCTCCTGGTGATTGGCTCAAAAGTCACCTAGCTAGCTTTCCTGTCTAAGAAGGGACTAGAATTCACAAACTCCTGGTGATCAGCTGCAAATCCCTGAAACCGTTTTCATGCCTAAGGTGGACTGGAAGGGCAGCTGATGCAACAGGCACCTTCTCCCCACCATGAAGCTGCAAGATTTGGTTACTATAATCCCATAATCAAACTACATGTTGTCCTTCATTTAACAACTGCCTCGTTTAGCAACCATTCGCAATTATGACATGGTCAAAGACATAAAACTTTACAACCCAGCCTCGCAGAAGCTAGTCATCCTAATTATCTTCACAGGTGTGCAAAGCACAGGAAAAGTAAAGTAGACATCATAGGCAGCGCTGCATTTCAGCTAGCCACCTCTTCACTTAATGAGCAAGTTTCCCGTCCAAATTGTGGTTGCTAAATGAGGATTCCCTGTAGCTTTAGCATTCATGACTTTGGGGCTTAAGTCTGCTCTACCTCAAAGGGCCAACTCTTTAATGTTATGTGATGGGTTTTATATACCCTGTTTTCCCCAAAATAAAGACATCCCCTGATAATAAGCCCAATCTGGCTTTGGAACGCATGGCAATAAAGCCAAGCACTTATTTCAGGGTTCAAAAAAATATAAGACAGGGTTTTATTTTTGGGGAAACACGGTATATTTATATTAATATTAATGAGCCTTGGTGGTGCAGCAGATTAAAGTGCTGTTAAGTGACACCAGCTGCCTGCAATTATGGCAAGTTCGAATCTCACCAGGCTCAAGGTTGACTCAGCCTTCCATCCTTCTGAGGTAGGTAAAATGAGGACCCGGATTGTGGGGGCAATAAGCTGACTTTGTATAAAAAAGAACACCGCTTAGGGGGGGGGCGGGGGCAAAAGCCCTACTAAGCAGGTATATACAAAAGTATGAAGGCTATTGCTTAACGCATTGTGAGCCGCCCTGAGTCTCCAGGGAAGGGCAGCATATAAATCGAACCAATAAATAAATAAATAAATCGAACGACATGTTGTCCTTCATTTAACAACTGCCTCATTTAGCAACCATTCAGAGTCATGACAGGGTCGAAGACATAAAACTTTACAACCCAGCCTCGCAGAAGGTCGTCATCCTATTTATCTTCACAGGTGTGCAAAGCACAGGAAAAGTAAAGTAGACATCATAGGCAGCGCTGCATTTCAGCTAGCAACCTCTTAACTTAATGAGCAAGTTTCCCGTCCCAATTGTGGTTGCTAAATGAGGATTACTTGTAGCTTTAGCATTCATTCATGACTGTAGGGCTCAAGTCTGCCCTACTTCAAAGGGCCATTTAATGTGTTTTTTATATATGTATATTTATATGTATTTGGGTGTATCCTTTTGTTATCTACTAACATTGGAGAGGAAGAGGGAGAGACAGACAGACTTGGTCATATTTTCAATATTTCTAAATTTACTTCTGACACCTATGAGAGAGTCTCAAATCATCCAAGATCATAGGTTTGTCCCAAAACAAAATTGGGCGCTTTTTTAAAAAAAATATTTTTTTAATTTCCTTTGCAAACGTTTCGCTTTCTCACATCCAAAGAAAACTTCTTCAAGATTCAGTTTAATGGGAGTTAAACTGGGAGTAATTGGGGAGGGGGGGGGGGGTAAAAATTAAACGAGGTCAGAACTAGAATCAGGGGTTGGGCTTCCAATCTGGGTGGTGGTGGTGGGGGGTTGGACTGGATGACCTCAAGGGGTCCCTCCACCCTTTTGCTATTAACAATCCTTTCCCCCTCCCCAAATCCTTTTTTTTACTCCGTTTCCCATCACCACCACCACCTGTGGTTGGAAAGACCCCACCTCCCAGGGCTGGGAAAGGAGGTGGGAGGGGTTCGCGGGCGCCAGGTTGGGGACCCAACCGGGACCCACCCTCTGTTTACAATGGGGGGGGCGGTTACCTAGGCGACTCGTTGAGTTTCTGGCCCGAGCCGGCCGACTTGAACTTCAAATCCGCTTTGATTTCCTGGAAGAACTTCTTCATGGCCGCCTCCCGCCCTCGACCTCCGAAGCCCACCCGAAACAAGCGCAAACGGCCTCGAAACGGTAAAACGAGCGTCTTGGGCGTATAAATAAACAAGCAGCAGCAGCAGCAGCAGCAAAAAAACAGGAAACGGAAGCCAACGTAGCTTCCGGTCACGTGCCGAACGCCGCTTCTGACGCCATATTGACTCAGAGCGGCGAAGGGACGGAAGGGATGCGTCGCGGAGCGTGCGCGGAAGTCACCTCTGCACTGAAGCCCAGAGGAGGAGGGGGGGTTGATTTGGCGGTGGACCGGAAGCTAGCGCTGATTGGGTGGCCCAAGGGGCGATTTCGCGGCCGAGCACAACGGTCAGCCAGGCGCTCTAGGCAATAGGAGGTCCTTCTCTGTGGGGTTCCCACAAAAGCTCATTAAAGAACGTATTTTGGGGGGTGTATTTTTTTCCCCCAACTGCTTTCTTTTCTCGTTTTACTTTTATTTGGTGAAATGTAATCCAAGACGGCCAACATACGTGTCATTCCTCCTTCCTCCTATTTTCCCCATAACAATAACCCTGTGCAGTAGGACGGGCTCCGAGAGAGGGACTAGCCCAAAGTCACCCAGCTGGCTTTCATGCCTCAAGCAGGACTAGAATCCTACTTTCCAGAACCACTACACACGGTCCTCGATTTACAACAGTTCATTTAGAATAGAATAGAATAGAATAGAATAGAATAGAATAGAATAGAATAGAATATGCAATGGACTATAGAATAGAATAGAATAGAATAGAATAGAATAGAATAGAATAGAAT
>WNWU01019332.1:0-23573 GCA_012654045.1 Ptyas mucosa
TCCAGGAACGTGTGTGTGTGTGTGTGTGTGTGTGTGTGTGTGTGTGTGTTTCTGCAACTCTTGGCCCACGCAATATCTGATCCACCTCCAAGGGGCTACTCCCTACGGCCATTAGATAATTAATCACCCCTCCCCAAACACAGAGCCACGCAAACATTTTAAACAGCTGCCTTGCTTTTAAACATCATCAAAACAGGATTAGTGGTACAGTTTTTATACCTCGCACTTTGGTTATGAATCTGCTTGGGAGGGGAAAAAAAATACATCACTTAAATCCAGAGTCTTCCTGGAAAGGGGGTGAGGGGGAAGGAGGAGAAAATGACATTTTTTTGCAAGTGACTTTTCCAAGGGCTGCATTTCAGTGGGTTTTAAGAGTCCTGCTTCCAATTTAAAGAGACGCCACAGACCATGGGATAAGAGGGGAAAAAAATAAATAAATAACAACCTCCCCTTTTTGACGTATATCTTTGTACATCGTAACAGTGGCATTTTAGCTCCCCACCGTTGAACTCTGAAAGGAGGCTCTATTTGGAGCCACCGACAAAACCAAAAATTGTTAACCCCACACTGCTAAAATGGGGTGAGGTGAGGGGGGGGGGCTGTGTGGCTCCACATTTTTTATCTCCTTGCCCTGCCCTCCCCAGCAACATCAAACAAAAATCTAAAGCAGCGTTCCTTATTCCTCCGGAAGAACGAACAGAGGAAGCTTCAAGTCCACAAAAACGGGGCAGAGAGAGTCAAGGCAGCTGTTCAGCCCCGAGGGATCATCATCTCCCACATCGGAGAGAGACCACCCACTGCGGGAAAGTTGCACGTGACATTTTTACAAAGGTGCATTTCTTGCAACAATTTCTTCCCTGAAACGGCCTCCGTTAAAAATACTGGGGGAAAAAACCCCCCAAAAAACGATGGGATTGGATTCTTCAGAACTCTTTCCCACAACCTACAACTTAGCAGCAGCGACAACACGCTCGTTGGCTAGAGTAGTGTATGTACGTTCCTCCTCCTCCCCTATAAAGCTAACAGCTTATCTACGACCTAAAAAATAATAATAAATTCGACGTGATTCGGGACCTCCTTGCGGGCTTTGTATCTCCCCTGTGAACAAAGTGCTTTAGTGAAGTAACCAGTTTGCCAGAAGAAATGCCAGCGGCACCGACGGCGTAACCGGGGGAAATCTTTCGGGCAGACAAGCTCCCGTTTGCTCGGCCGGGCTGCGTTGATCTTTTTCCACCCCAAAAAGGTGCTTCGAAGCGAGAAAAAGATCAGTAAAAACGGGGATCGATGAAACTACAGACACACACAAAAAATAATAATAGAAGAAACGATGCTGGAAAAATATCCTCCCGTTTGACAGCTCCATGTGCCAAGCCCAGGGTAGGGGGGAAGCCGAATCAGCTGTTCTGCCGGCAGCTGCCCTCTCGCCAGCCGGCTGACGCCAGCCGGAAAAGTCACGTCTGTGGCTCGAGTGGGCAGGAAGCAGGGAAAGTCAGAGGCCGGCTTCGGAAGAGTCGGGGACCACACAGGACGGAACCGGATCCAACCCCATCGCGCCTTTATTTTCAGGAGAGCATCTGTACCGTGAGCATCAGGTCGGGTTTCAGCACGCTTCCCATGTGCTCGGCCCTGGAGGCTTTGATATCCTCCATGACCTCGGCGTCCCAGACGAAGGTCAGAAGCGCCGAGGGCACCTGGGAGGAGGGGGAGGAAGAAGAAAAAAAGCTTAGCAGGGGTTTTCAAGGCACCGGCTGTTCTGACCTAGGCTTCCTGATACAATTAAAAGCACACAATTAGTCCCCAAAACCCTCTTTTTATTTCAACGGCTGTGAGTTCTGTTCATTCCCAGCCCATGATGAGTGACAAATAGTTTGTAAAGAGTCCAACAGAAGTCTGCCACAGTCCTTCGGGATAAGGCCGATAAGCACCCACCTTTATCTCCCTTGACATGCTGCCAAGACCTAATTGAAAATTAGCTTTGCAAGGCCATACAGAGCACAGTGTCAAAACGGAGCTTCAGAATTTAAACCGACCAACATGAACAAAGTTGCTTCCTGCAAAGGCTCACATGCCTTTGCTCCTCCTTTTTGTCTTATGGGAGGGGTCAATTATCTCCAAGCCTTACTCTTGAGTCGTCCCTTTTGTCTTAACTGTTCTTGCCTTCTGGCAGCTCTGTGCATGCACGCACTGGGAACAGGCTCCCCCTGTTCCTCTGCCTCGCTGAAGTCCGACTCTGGAGGCAGCACGTACCTCCCAGATGGCCCTGGCCCCATCTCTGCCTCTGACGCAGAGCCCTCATCTGAGCCTTCCCCAGACTCCAGGACTGGCCCACGTTCCTCCCCAGCCTCCTCAATGTCCGATTGCTGCCAGCTTTGCAGGCCGCCGGCAGACCACAACACCGGCATTGAACTGATGCAGATGTAAGTAATCCTTGACTTACGACTGCGGCAAGAAAGGTCACAAAATGGAGTAGACCTCAATCAGTGTCTTGCTTAGCCGTGGGCATTTTGGCCTTGATTGTGGTCGCAAGTCAAGGGCTATCTATGCTGCCTTCAGTGGAAAATGTCTATGGTGATTCTCCAGGTCATGGTTGTCCCCACAGGTGCTTTTTTCAAGCGGCAACTGGACTCCAAGAGAACAATAAACAAAGTAACGTCATTCCATACGTTGCAGGTATATCGGAAAAGCTCAGGAGGATCTTCAGCCCACACAACATACGTGCAGACTTCAAGCCCGAGAATACACTAAGCTTGGTCCACCACAAGATACAAACTGGGCAATGTGGTATATGCAGTACAATGCAGTGAGCCATCTGCAGATCTGTACACTGGGGAAACAAAACAGCCACTTCATAAAGGCATGACACGACATAGGAGAGAAGGAGAGTTCCTTCTCTCTAAAGGAACTGGATCCTTACCAGCCCACACTCGTTGAGCGCCAAGTTCTCGTCGGTCAGTTTGTGGCCCCCGGGGGCCAGCAGCTCAAACGGCAGCCAGTCATTCTGCAGAGTGTCCCGCACAAAATGGAAGAGGGCTGAAACAGGCTCCCGGGCGTAGAACGTCCCTGCGGGAACAGGAGGAAGAGGCGGGGGGGAAATATGAGTTTTCAGCCGCCTTTCGTAGTGCGGAGAGGAGCCATAATGGCGGTGTTCATTGAACGACCGCAGCATCTGCTTAATGATGCCCTGAGGGAAAATAAAACTCAGAAAATTAGGCACAGTCCCATGGTAAGTTGCTTAAACAATCGCCATGACTTTTAACGACTGTAATTCCGAACTCAATTACAGTCGTAACTTGAGGATCACTCGTGAGTAAGGAGTAGACCATAGAGACCAGCAGTGGTTCTTCAGGATTTCACGTAGGACGGGAGTCTCCAAACTTGGCAACTTTTAAGACTTGTGGACTTCAACTCCCAGAATTCCCCAGTGTTCCTAGGCTAGGTACATTGAACACCTGACTCCAGTAAAGCCTTCGCTGATTGCAGATAATCTTTGACTTACAATCATTAGTTTAGTGACTGTCTGATGTTACAACTTCACTTGAAAAAACCCGACTTAATGATTGTTTTTCACACTTAATGATCGTTGCGACATCCCCTTGGTCATGTGATCAAAGATGCTTGGCAACTGACTCACATTTATGACGGTCGCAGTGTCCCGGGGTCACACGATCCCCTTTTGCGACCTTCTGACAAGCAGAATCAACAGGGAAACCAGATTCACTTAACGACCCTGTTACTAACTGAACAACGGCAGTGATTCGCTTAAGTTTGGAAAATGGGGCACTTCACAGCTGTCTTGCTTAGCAACAGACATTTTGGGCTCAACTGTGGTCGTAAGTTGGGGACTACTTTTACCGTATTTTTCAGAGTATAAAACACACACACACACACCCGCAAAAGAGAGTGAAAATTTGGATGCGTTTTATACACCAAATGTAGCCAAAAACGCAAGGCACAGAGGCGGCGATGTTCTATGGCAATCTCTGCAGCCTGGAACAGCTGATTGGGGGTATTCCGGGAGGCTGATCCACCCCAATCAGCTGCTCATGCTGAATCAGGCTGCAATAATGTACTGAAGCTGACCTGACTGTTCACTATTTGCTGCACGAACTCAGAGTTTGCAGCAGCAATCACATCCAGAAAGCACACACACAAGTAACTGATTCAGCAGGATTCAATAACTTCTCTTTATATATAATATAACACATGAAGTAAATATACAATGCCAAAAACAGGTTTTCCAACATGGTAGTAAATAAAAAACAAAACACAAGCAGAGGAGAGGAGTAGGAGTTTCAGTTTCAGTTTTGAGCAGCAGACTACCTTAGACTAGTTCAGCACAGACTCAGAGCTGCAGACCTAAGGCACACCGAGGCTCCTTGCTGTCTCCTTCCTTGTTGCTCACACAGCAAATACTGTTTCATTTTCCAAACAGCCCTCAACTCTCTCACACACTGACAGGAAGCTAGCCAGATGAATACCGATGGATGCTGGTAGGCAGAGGCAGAATTTTTTTTCTTATTTTCCTCACCAAAAACTAAAGTGCGTCTTATACTCCTAAAAATACATTTACTTATATATATATATTTATATAATATATTTAATTTTAATTTATTTATTAGTAGTCCTCGACTTACAACCATTCACTTAGTGACATTCAAAGCTACAACGGCACCGAAAAAAGTGACTTAGGACCTGTTTTCACACTTACGACCACTGCAGCATCCCCACGGTTATGAGATCAAAATTCAGACACTTGGCTACTGATTCATATTAATGATGGTTGCAGCGTCCCGGGGTTATATTATCCCCTTTTCCGACCTTCTGACAAACAAAGCCGATGGAGGGGAAAGCCGGATTCATTTAACAACTATGGCAAGTAAGGTCGTAAAATGAGGCAAACTCATTTGCCTCATAACGTATGACTAACTGAACAACTGTAGCGATTCACTTAACAACTATGGCAAGACAGGTCAAAAAATGAGGCAAAATTCACTTAACAAGTGTCTTGCTTAGCAATGGACGTTTCTGGCTCGATTTAAGGTCCTAAGTAGAGGACTACCTGTGCTGCGCGGCCAACCGTCAGCCACCCCCCCCCCCTTTTACCTTGCAGGATGTACTCGTCAGGGAAGCGAATGCGTAAGAGGGTGTAGTTGTATCGCCTCAGCTCCCGCTGTTCCTCCTTCTCCCTCATGGCTTTCGTCCTCAGCATGGAGGCCTTCTCAACCGCGTCTGTCCTTCAGAGAGAAGAGAAGAGGGTCAAAAGCGGAAAGAACAGAGAGTCCTCGGTTTACAACTGGTCCCTTAAGTCAGGGGTCTCCAACCTTGGCAATTTTTAAGACCGGTCATTGGTCGCTTTCTCCAGTGCCGTTGTAACTTTGAGCGGTCGCTAAATGAACTGTTGTTGAGCTAAGGACCCCCTGCAAACAAATCACTTTCTCCAGTGCCGCTGTAAACTTTGAACGGTCGCTAAACGGATTGCTGTAAGCCAAAGACGATCTATAAACAAAGCCCAGGCCAAGCCAGGAAAACGGCATGGCGGGAAAGACTGGTTTTACGACCCACCAGATCCGACCGACGGGGTCCCTCACTCACCGTAGCCTCTGCTCCCGTCTCAGCTCCTCCGCGGTGAGGTTGAAGAAGTCGCTCGGCAGCTCGAAGTGAGACGCTTGTGGGGAAGGCTTGAAAATTTGGAGCTGTCGATCCAGCTTGGCTCTCACCGGCTCCCCGTTCAGCAGCTTCTCCTTGTGGTCCTTCAGGTCCTCCAGCTTCTCCAAGGCTTCGTTCTTCAACACGTAGAAGTCCTCCGTGGCTTCTTCTGGAAGAAAAAACGGGCCAGTTCTGAGCCAGCTCCCCAAACACAACAAACCCTCTGAGGTAAACTCAAAGATTCCTTTAATTAGGAGCCCCGGTAGCCCCGGCAAAAAGTTTCTCTCTCGCCGCAGGCTAACAAGCCCGTCTCTCCGGAATTTGAATAGTTGTTTGCCACACCTTCTCATCTCCACACACCCCCGCCCGCCTTTTATCCCCAGAACTAGGGTGGGGCTTCACTAGCAGCGGTGGCTCTTCTGTCCCAAGGACCGGCCCATAGATTTCCACTGTTCTCCTCTCCTCTGCCTTCTGCGCATCAGGCACCGGACCCAGCTGTTCCTCCTCTTCCTCATCAGCCACCTCCAGACCTGGGGGCTGTTGACTCTCCATCTGAGAGATGGAGAGATGGATTGGGAGAAACAGGCTCCGACTCAACCCTTCCAAGACCGAGTGGCTGTGGCTTCCGGCGTCCCGATATAGCCAGCTGGTGCCATCGCTGGCTATTGGGGGCGAATCACTGGCCCCCACGGAGAGGGCTTGCAACTTGGGCGTCCTCCTGGATGCACGGCTGTCTTTAGAGGAGCATATGACGGCCGTGGCCAGGGGGGCTTTCTATCAGGTTCGCCTGATACGGCAGTTGTGTCCCTTTCTGGATGGGGACTCCCTACGCACAGTCACTCAGGCACTCGTCACTTCCCGCCTGGACTACTGCAATGCTCTCTACATGGGGTTCCCCCTGCGGTGCATCCGGAGGCTCCAGCTGGTCCAGAACGTGGCCGCGCAGGGGATTATGGGAGCAACAGGGCACTACCATGTGACACCTCTCCTCCACGAGCTGCACTGGCTCCCGGTGGTCTTCTGGGTGCGCTTCAAGGTGCTGGTGACCACCTTTAAAGTGCTCCATGGCTTAGGGCCAGGGTATCTACGAGACCGCCTGCTGCTACCAATAGCCTCCCACTGGCCAATACGCTCGCACAGAGAGGGTCTCCTCAGGGTGCCATCCGCCAGACAATGTCGGCTGGCGACCCCCAGGGAGAGAGCTTTCTCTGTGGCGGCACCCACCCTTTGGAATGACCTCCCCCCAGAGATTCGCACAATATCTGACCTCCGGACTTTTCGCCGAGCCCTGAAAACACATCTATTCCATCTAGCTGGGCTGGCTTGACCCCATCTGTTTTGGTTTTAATTGGAACTTAGTTTTAACTGGGTTTTAAATTAGGCCGGAAATTATTTAATTATTTTAAATTGTTTTTTACATTTTGTAATGTTCTGTTTTATTCCGGCTGTTCACCGCCCTGAATCCTGTAGGAGAAGGGCGGTATACCAATTTAATAAAATGAAATGAAAATGAAATGAGGGCTGACAGACGACCCAGACTCCGCCTCTCTCTCTCTCTCTCTCTCTCCCTCCCTCCCTCCCTCCCTCTCTCTCTCTCTCCCTCCCTCCCTCTCTCTCTTTCCCTCCCTCCCTCCCTCCCTCTCTCTCTCTCTCTCTCCCTCCCTCTCTCTCTCTCACTTTCCCTCCCTCCCTCTCTCTCTCTCTCTCTCTCAGTCAGATAGCCGTTAGGTGAGTTTTGCTCCCCCTTCCTTTGACAACACTTTCTTGCCACCATTAAGGAAATCGCTGCGGTTGTTAAATTAGTGACACGGTTGTTAAGCGAATCTTGGCTTTCCCGTCGACTTTGTTAGAAGGCCGCCAAAGGAGATCACTTGACACCCCCGCCCCCCAGAAATAGGAACCGATTGTCAATCATGTGAACAAATTTTCATCATGTGACCGGGGGGGGGGGGGGATAAATGCCGCAATGGTTGTGTTATTTATGATGGTTGTGGCATTCCAAGGTCACATGATCACCGTTAGCCAACTCCCCCAGCCAGCTTGCCACAAGCAAAGTAAATGGGGGCGGGGGGGGAAACTGGATTTGCTTAACAACCACGTGATTTGCTTAACAACCGCGGTTGTTCGCTTAACAACTGTGGCAGAAAAAGTCGCAAAAATCAGGCAAAATTAGACTAACTTTATTGTCACTTTGAATGTACGCTAATCAGCATACATTACAATGAAATTTCGTTGCATACAGCTCTCAAAGGGTCTCCACCTCCAATATAGACTACATAAACATGACAAAATAGATAAACAAATACAAAATTATGCATATACCACATATATTATATGACCCAGGGAAACAACACAGTCTAGTTTGAATGTACACATGTACATGGCGAGAAAAATGAATCTTGCGAGTTTACCAGACAGATGGCATAGGGAACAAAGCTGTTATAGAATCTGGTAGTCCTGCTAGAAATACTTCAAAACCTCCTCTCAGAGGGAAGCAACAGACTGTTGAGGTGGGTGTACGGGGTCTCTAACAATGCTTGGAGCTCTACGCACATAGCACTTATAAGCAGTATCCTGAATGATAGGAAGCGAGCTTCCTATAATCTTCTCCACTGTCCTCACCACTCTCTGTACAGACTTTCTATCATAGCCACTGCGGCCACTAAACCAAACAGGGATGTCATTTGTTAAAACATTCTCAGTCATGCCTCGGTAAAAAAGTGGCCAGGACAGGAGAAAGATGTGCTCTCCTCATTCGATGCAGGAAATGCAGACACTGGTTTGCACGCTTCACTGAGGATGACGTGGAGAGAGCCAATTATGTCACTGCGTTCTTGTATTTCCCAGCTGAGCTGTCATTTTTGAACTAATAGACTTACTGTAGTTTTGCCAAGTTTTGTTATCAGTATTAAGTGCGCAAGGGTGCATTCCTTTCTAGCCTCCATTATCCTTTTTCTTACTCCTTTGTTCTCCTGCCAAGAGGTGAGGCAGGAACGCTGGCAAGATGCAGCCAATTAATTAGATAGTAATAGTTATCTTTATTTTTACTTTACAATAAAATGAGTTTTCATAGAAATACTTCTTTGGGTTTTATTTTCTTAATGTATACTTTCGAGGAGAAGCCTCGGTCCAAACCTCTAAACCAGGGTGCGATTATCCCAGAGCCAGGATGGGATCAATCAACTCCCTGACAAATTAAAAGCCACCTTGCGTAGCAACGGAAATGTTGTGGTTGTACCCCATTGGCTATTGATGAAAAGACACCCCAAAAGCAGAGAGAGCGAACCAAACGGAGTGTCCCCAAGGTAGAGGATGATGGAACAGGCACAACAGTGGAAGTGGCTCTATCGGGGTTAGGGAACACTAGTCCACATGAAGGCTTACCTTGTCCGGCGACATCCAGAGCAACCTTCTTGAACCCGATCGCCTGGAAAAACTGGTCCGCCCCTTCCAGGCAGTGGATCCTTTCCTGGGAAGCAAGAAAAGTCGGAGAAGATTCATGAAGGCTAATTCTTCTTTCAGGTGAGCTTTATCCCAACTTCTAGCTGGAGACCAAGAGCTCTGCTTGTCCTCTCGAGGGGCCAGGATTCTCTTTATTTGTTGCTGCTCTTATAGAGGGAATTGGCGCACGACTTCCCGTTGCCAAAGCTTCAGCTCACCTGGAAAATTTTGTTCTGCATCTTAATTTTCCGATATTTCTCCTCTTCCGGATGGAGATGGATATTATCAAGATACCTGGGAAGGAAAAGTAATAAAAGTGTGTGTACGCGGATATCAGCGCATTCTCTGCTTGAGCAGGGGGTTGGACTAGAAGACCTCCAAGGTCCCTTTCCAACTCTGTTATTTCTCTGTCTCTGTTGTGGCCCGTCAGTGGCCTGTGCAGCTAGTAGCTGATTCCGACAGCGAGGAGGCTGGTGTGGTGCTGCGCCAGCAGCCTGTGTAGCTGGCACTCGAGTCAGACAATGAGGAGGCTGGAGAAGATGTGGTGCCAGAGGCGGGGATTCAGCCAGGGCCTTCAGAAGCTCCTTTTAAGTGAAGAGGACGAAGAGGAGGAGCCTCTTCTCGATGCACGGGCGCACAGAGCTGCCAAAAGGCAGGAGTGGCTCCTCAGGAGGAGGTCTCCTCGAGAGTAAGGCTTGGGGCTAATTGGCCACACCCTTAGCCTATTTAAGGAGGAACACCGACTGAAGCAATTTGCAGGGAACAACTTCATTCACATACCTTCGTGTCTTGTCTTGCTTATCTTATCAGCTTCCTGCAAATTGCTTCTGGGCATTCTGCCAACCACAGTAAGCTTTCAGTATTACTCTTTGAATTCTTGGCGGCTGTTAATGCAGTTAATTAACAGCCATTGTTGTAAAGAACTGGTTTATTTAGTAAACTATGGTTTGAACGGACTTTGTGTGTGCTGCGTTCTTTGGGATCCGTAGCTGGGTCACATGAACACACCCCCCCCCCCGAACACTATGACCATCATAAATATGAGTCAGTTGCCAAGTGTCTGAATTTTGATGTGACCACGGAAATGCTGCAACGGTCAGGATGGGAAAAATGATGCTAAATCACTTTTTTCAGTGTCGTCGTAATTTTCAATCACTAAATGAGTGATTATAAATCTGAGCCACTCAGGTCTTTATTACAAGCCGTTCTCAACTTATGGACTAGACTAGTTGCTTAGTGACTTTTCAAAGTTATGATCAATCTGTAAAAGGGAACTTTTGACCCGGATCTGATATTACTATGTGTGCTTTTAATTATTTACAACATGGCTATATATCAGGGGTGAAATCCAGTAGGTTCTGACAGGTTCTGGAGAACCGGTAACGGAAAATTTGAGTAGTTCAGAGAACCGGTAAATGCCACCTCTGGCTGATCTCAGAGTGGGGTGGGAATGGAGATTTTGCAATATCCTTCCCCCAGGAGTGGGGAGGGAATGGGGATTTTGCGGTATCCTTCCCCTGGAGTGGGGAGGGAATGGGGATTTTGCAGTATCCTTCCCCTGGAGTGAGGAGGGAATGGGGCTTTTGCAGTATCCTTCCCCTGGAGTGGGGAGGGAATGGGGATTTTGCAGTATCCTTCCCCCGGAGTGGGGAGGGAATGGGGATTTTGCAATATCCTTCCCCCAGGAGTGAGGAGGGAATGGGGCTTTTGCAGTATCCTTCCCCCAGGAGTGAGGAGGGAATGGGGCTTTTGCAGTATCCTTCCCCTGGAGTAGGGAGGGAATAGGGATTTTGCAGTATCCTTCCCCTGGAGTGGGGAGGGAATGGGGATTTTGCAGTATCCTTCCCCCGGAGTGGGGAGGGAATGGGGATTTTGCAATATCCTTCCCCCAGGAGTGGGGAGGGAATGAGGCTTTTGCAGTATCCTTCCCCTGGAGTGGGGTGAGAATGGAGATTTTGCAATATCCTTCTCCCAGGAGTGAGGAGGGAATGGGGCTTTTGCAGTATCCTTCCCCTGGAGTGGGGAGGGAATGGGGATTTTGCAGTATCCTTCCCCCAGGAGTGAGGAGGGAATGGGGCTTTTGCAGTATCCTTCCCCTGGAGTGGGGTGGGAATGGAGATTTTGCAATATCCTTCCCCTGCCACGCCCACCAAGCCACGTCCACAGAACCGGTAGTAAAATAATTTGGATTTCACCACTGCTACATATACAGCCATTTGCAGTCTCCCATGGCCCCATGATCGTTTTTTTACAATGATTTTGTCAAAAAACCAGAAGTCGGTGCTGGTTTATGGGAAAACCAGGCCATTGCGAATCACAGGTTCACTTAACAACCGCCGCATTGCCATGACGACGGTGGCATTCGCTTAATGAAAATCACATTTGCAGCACTTGTTAACAACTACCCCCAAAAAACCTATAAAATATGACCGACCTGCTTTATGATCATAACGGGCAGCCTCTGTTAGGGCGTTAACTTGAGAACTGCCCGGTGACTGGGATAATATACAAATACATATAATCCTCAACTTATGACAACGGAGCCCAATATGTCCCTTGCTAAAGCAAGACAGTCGTTAAGTGAGTTTTGCTTCATTTTTACGATCTTTCTTGCCACAACTATTCAGTGAATCGCTGGCAGTGCCTCTGTTAGTAACATGGTTGTTACCGGCTTCTTCCCCCATGGACTTTGCTTGTCAAAAGGTCGCAAAAGAGGATCATGTGACCCTGGGATGCTGCAACCGTCATAAATGTGAGTCAGTTGCTGAGCTTCTGAATTTGGGTCCCATGACCACAGGGATACTGCAACGGCCGTAAGTCTGAAAAGTGGTCATAAGTCACTTTTTTTCAATACTGTTGAAAACTATGAACGGTCACTAAATGAAACGTGGAGGACTAGACGTATTTCCTTCAACTGACCATTGCAGCAAAACCTTGGGTGCCAACAGTCTATTTTTCCCATTGAGATCTTGACACCCCCATAGAGTGGTGCGGCGGCCTAGAGGTGGATGGAGCTCTCGCCTCAACAATCAGGAGGCTGTGAGTTCGATCCTAGGTAGAGGCAGATATTTCTCTCTCTGGGCACAATGAGAATACATCTGCTGAACAAAACTCCGCATTGGTGACAGGAAGGGCATCTGGCCATTAAACACTGCTAGCTCCAGTCAGTTGCCCAGACTCTACCCTGCAAGGGATTATGGGTGTCATTAAAAGAAAAGGATGATCTTGACACCCCATAGATATGGGCTGTCCTCTCCCACCATTCTGCAAACCCTGGAATCAATTCACAATTAACAGCCAGAGCACACAGCCAAGGAAGAAAGGAAGGAAGGAAGGAAGGAGGGAGGGAGGGAGGGAAAGGAAGGAAACTAGAGGAAGGAAAGGAAGAGAGGGAACTAGAGGGAGGGAGGGAGGGAGGAAGGATGGAAACCAGAAGGAAGGAAAGGGAGGGAGGGAGGGAACGAGAGGGAGGGAGGAAGGAAGGAATGAAGGAAGGGGAAAGAAGGAAGGAGGGAGGGAGGGAAAGGAAGGAAACTAGAGGAAGGAAAGGAAGGGAGGGAACTAGAGGGAGGAAGGGAGGAAGGAAGGATGGAAACTAGAAGGAAGGAAAGGAAGAGAGGGAACTAGAGGGAGGGAGGGAGGGAGGAAGGAAGGAAACTAAAGGAAGGGAGGGAAGTAGAGGAAGGGAGGAAGGAAGGAGGGAGGGAGGACGGAAGGGAAGGAAGGAGGGAGGGCGGAAGGGAAGGAAGGAAGGAAGGAGGGAGGCAGGGAGGGAGGGGAAAGAGGGAGGGGGGAAGGGAAGGAAGGAAGGAAGGGTAGATTTCTGAAGCCAGCAGACCACACCACCTACTTTGCGATGGTCTCCACCCCGAGTTTGACCTTCTCCCGGTCCCTGTTGAACGTGTGAATCTGCATGACGGAAGCAGCCACGGGATCTCTAGCAGCGTGCTGGAGGAGGAAGAGGAAGAGCCGGTGAGACAAGGGACCGGCGGAGATTCTCTCACAATCCTCAGAAGGACAAAGCTTTACCTCAAGGATGGCGTTTTTGATCTGCGCCTCCCTTTTGTCTTTTCGGACGGTGACGCCGGTCAGCGGGCAAGTGAAGTAGACGCCCAAGACGGACAGGGTGGAAGGGTCTTCTTCGACATCGGGCAAGGAATTCTAACCAAAAGTAAATAAAGAAAGAGGAATTAAATTAAAGCAAGGTTTTCTTGACCTGAGTAGCTTCGAAATGGATGGACTTCAACTCCCAGAATTCCCCAGCCAGCTAGGCAAACGAGTGAAGGATTCCTAGAAACATGGGTGAGAAATAAGTTTGACTCTTTTCTCCAACGTGACCCTGGGGACGTTGCAACGGTCATTAAGTGTGAAAAAATAGTCGTAAGTGGCTTTCTTCACTGCTGCGGTAAATTTCACTCACTCACTCAACGAATGAATGGAACACGTGACGTGTTTGTACCACTTTATAAGGCCTTGGGGAGGCCACACTTGGAATAGTGCATCCAGTTTCGGCCACCATGATATAAACAAGATGGTGAGATTCTTGAAAGAGTGCAGAGAAAATCAAACGAAGAGGATATGGAGTCCAAAACATACAAAGAACAGTTGCAAGGAATTAGGTAGGTCTAATTTAATGGAAAGGAGGACCAGGGGGCGTGACAGGATAGCAGTCTTCCAATATTTTAGGGGCTGACACAGAGAGGGGGGGGGGGGCAACCTATTCTCCAAAGCACCCGAAGGCAGGACAAGAAACAACGGATGGAAACTACCGTATTTTTCGGAGTATAAGACGCACCTTTTTCCCACCTAAAAGGGGGTGAAAATTTGGGTGCGTCTTATACAGCGAATGTAGCCCCGCCCACCCACTGGCCCCCACTCTTTGGCCTCTGCCTCCCAGCAATTTACCTCATTGCAGCAAGCCGCAAAAAGAAACAGCCCATTTCAGCTTCAGCACAGCCTGATTAGCACAAATTGATTGTCGGTTGGATCGGCCTCCCGACTCTCAGCTGTTTCAGGCTGCAGGGATTGCCATTGCCTATTGCTGCGTGGGCTTCTGCCGCTTGCTGCGAGGAGGTAAATTGCTGGGAGCAGATTTTTTTCTTTTCTTGTGCTAATCAAGCTATGCTGAAAACGACAATGAAAGTAAAGCAGGCTGTTTGCTGTTTGCTGCAATGAGACTGATTTCTTTTTCTTGTTTGCCTCACCAAAAAAAGATAGGTGCGTCTTATAGTCCGGAGCGTCTTATATTCCGAAAAATACAGTCATCAAAAACAGGCCCATTAAAATCAAAAAGAGGCCCATTAAAACAAGGTCTCTCTCCAACAGTCATCTGAAATGCAGCCTCTTGTATATATTATATATTAAAGAAAAATATATATACATTTTTCTTTAACATATATAAGTATTTAATAAACAGCATTTTGTCTGGGTCATTTTACATCTACATAATAGTAATATTAATAATATTCTTTACTTGTATATAATAGTATTCTTCCAGCTTCTAATTTCTACCTTTATTATCTAACCATTGATAAAACAAATCCAAAGTTAAAAAAATATTCTGCATCTTCTTTATCCTTTACCTTTAGCGTTCACCTATCCATTTCCGCACAATCTGAATATTTTTTTTATTATGTTTTCATCTGAAGGGGTTTCCTCGTTTTTCCAGGGTTGTGCAAATACAATTCTTGCTCCCCGACTCAAGACATCTAGAGTTAAATATACATTCCCTTTTCATACCTTCTGATCCACAGGTAGCCCCTTATCACTCGCAGCCGCTTCAGCCATAAGCTCCTTTTTCACTAAAGCACAAAACAAAACAAAAAAAAAGGAAATAACCTGATGAATAACAAGATTTAAAATGGAGGAAGCGAAGGACAGGAAGCCCTCGAGTTACGACCAAAACGGGGAGCAGAATTTCCATTGCTAAGCGAGGCAATCGTCTTGAATTGCCTTTTTTTGGGAGGGGGAGGCGATGCAGCTGTTAAGCGAATCACGTGGTTGTTTGGCAAATCTGGCTTCCCCCATTGATTTGGCTTGTTGGAAGCCAGCTGGCAATCATGGGGATGCTGCGACGGTCGCAAGTGCGAGGACTGATCAGAAGTCCGTATTTTTCAATGCCGCTGTAACTTTGAACGGTCACTAAGGGAAACGGTTGTAAGCCCAAGACTACCTATACAGGTAATTCTTGACTTACGACCACAATGGAGCCCAAAATTTCTGTTGCCAAGTGAAAATAGAAAAATGCCTGCCAATTGATTCCATCACCCAGGCAAAGCAGGCCAAGATTTGGCCAACCACTTCCGGACTAGGTTCTGGAAAGATTTCAGCTGCTGCAATCCTGCACGGCGGCTGAAATCCTTCTGCGGCAGCTCCAAACCCCGCAGCCTCCGAAGACTTTTACCCTGATTCCGGATGGCGTCTTGGGACGAGAGAGGGCGAGGTTTGGGCTTCTGTTCCAGCCGGGCCAAGGCGGCGGCTGCAGCCATCTGAGCTTCGCTGGTGGGCCCCTGGCGACATTTGGCAGTGTCCGGTTTGGGTTTCTCCTTGGTGGATTTTTCCCTGTTGGAAAACAACAGAAGAGCAAAAGTCGGAAGGTTAAGGACAACCCACAACTGTTGTCCCTGTTCGTAGATCAAAGGCAGTCCTCGGTTTACGTCCACAGCTGAGCCCCAACATGTTCTGTCACTGAGAAATTTGTGCGGATTTTGCTCTGTTTTATGACCGTCCTTGCCACGGTTCTTAAGTGAAGCACTGCGGTTGTTAAGTGAGCAACACGTTGGGTTAAGTGAATCTGGCTTCCCCATTGACGTGGCTTGTCAGAAGGTGGCAAAAGGGGATCACGCAAGTAAGTATGAATCCGTTGTAAGTATGAATCGGTTGCTAAGCGTCTGGATTTTGATCATGCGATCGTGAAGATGCCGGAATGGATGTAAAGCGTGGGGAAAAATGGACGTAAGTCCCTTTTTTCGGGGCCGTTGTAACTTTGAACGGTCACTAAACGAAGTGTTGTAAATCTGGGACTACCTGTATAACAATTTCCATCCCCCTCTCCCCTTTCTACAGCACTGAGAAAAGATTCTCGCTCTACATCCATCGAGGGAATAATTAAAAATAAAGAAAAATGATGTCCCATTGTATCTCAGCTAATGCAGGACGTCTCCTCCTCCTTCGGCGAAGAAGTTCAGCAGATCTACCAGAAGGAAAATCCTTGACAGGGCTCAGAGCCCCAACCCTCCACAAATCCAGAAGACAACAACTTATCTGGCCAGGGTTGCTGTCTACTGGCCTCCCACTCGTGGATTATTTCTTTTGCCCCAAAGTTCAACAGAAACTAGAGCTGGAAAACTATTGTAAGGCCCTGCCTCTCCTCCTTTCCCAAGAAAGTATAGACCCGTGATGGCGAACCTATGGCACATGTGCCACAGCTGGCACGCGGAGCCGTATTGGTGGGCACGCAAGCATTGACCTAGCTCAGCTGCAGCACGCATGCGCGCGCCGGCCAACTGATTTTCGGACCTTCTGGGCCCACCGGAAGTCAGGAAACAAGCTGTTTCTGGCTCAGAGGCTTTCTAGGAGCCTAGGGAGGGCGAAAACGGCCTTCCCCACCCCCCCCAGAGGCCGGAAGCGGCCCGTTTGCCAACTTCTGGTGAGACCAGAAGGCCCGTTTTTCGCCCTCCCCAGGCTCTAGAGGCTTTCTAGGAACCTGGAGAGGGTGAAAATGGCCTCCCCACCCCCGGAGGCCGGAAACGGTCTGGGGCACATTGAATTATAGGTGTGGGCACACACACGTGCGACCCCTCCCCCACTTCCCCCCGCTTTTGGCACACGATGGCAAAAAGGTTAGCCATCACTGGTACAGACTCTTGAAAATGTGGTATTTCAAAAGGGACCTTTTACTGAGAAGAAGTGATAGCAGGACAAGGCGAAGCAGACTCTAAATTCCCTCCCAAACAATACAGCTAGAAATCGGACTTTAGAGACCCTCCCTCCAGTCCAGCCAATCCACAGGTGTGAAGATGTTATTGCAATGGCCCGCCCTGAGAAACAGATAAGGAGCCGTTCCCAGAGTCTTTTTCAGCTTCCAACAAACTGAAACCATCTAACGGACCCTCCCTCTTTATTACATTCCAAAAAAGGTGAGAATACTTCAGGGCGCTTAGGCAGCAGGAAAAAGGTTATAAAATACAGCTTATCCCCATGCTCCCCACTCCCTCCATCTGAATGGCTGCATCACGACAACTATCTTGACTTAGTTCAAGGGTGGGCAAATATGGCTCTTTTACAACCTGTGGACTTCAACTCCCAGAATTCCTGAGCCAGCTTGGCTGTCTCAGGAATTCTGGGAGTTTTTTAAAAAAAATTTGATTTATATGCCGCCCTTCTCCGGAGACTCAGGGCGGCTTACAATGCGCTAAGCAATAGCCTTCATACTTTTGTATGTTTATACAAAGTCAGCTTATTGCCCCCACAAACTGGGTCCTCAATTTACCTACCTTAGAAAGGATGGAAGGCTGAGTCAACCTTGAGCCTTGGTGAGATTCGAACCTGCAATAATTGCAGGCAGCTGGTGTTAATAACAGGGTGCTTTAGACCACTGTACTATCCAAGGCTCTTGAAGTCTACAGATTGTAAAAGAGCCACATTTGCCCACCCCTGACCTAGACCAAGTTGAGTTCAAAAATGCTACAGAGTTTCTGGGTGTCCTGGCCACTCAAGACAAATCAGCCATCAGCAGGCACAGAGAGATAAGCAACATCTACACACCGTTCGAAAGAGACAGTCAAAAAGCTAAACAGGAAGCCAGGCACCGTCTCGCCAGCCATCAACACCTGAATAAGCAACACCAAGATGAACACCGGAACAACAATCAAGCAGTAAATAACACCTCATAAAACTACCAACTCAGGCAATCTAACAGTAAACAACAGCCTACTCAGGGCACTGCCAAGAACACTCGCGTCAACATTGATAAAGCAAGCCGCTAGTATATAAACAGAGAGCAAACCCCACTCTCTTCTAGCACGCATTATGTTGCCTAGTTGGGTTATGAAACGTCTGCAAGAAACCCTCCAAGCTCAGAGAGCACACCAAGAACCCCATAATCTAGGGATCCCCAACCTCCGATCTCTGCAGCATGCCAGAAACCGGGCTGCGCAAACAAGCAAAGCCCCATTCGTGGGATGCACGCGAAACTCTCTCCATGGAACTGGTCCCTTGTGCTCAAATGTTTGGGGGCCACTGCCATACTCATCCTCCTCGTCTTCCTCATCACCCCTTCTTCTTCTTCTTCCTTTTTCTTCATCCTCCTCTCTGTAAACCCCACCTCTTTCTAGCACTGATGATGTCCCCTAGTTGGGTCACGAAACATCTGCAAGGAAACAACTCCTTCTGCAAGGAGCCTGAGTGGCGTAGGAGGCTAATGCCTCCTACTAAGGCAGCATTTAACATCCAGCTGCCTGCAATTACTGCGAGTTCAATTCTCACCAGGCTCAAGGTTGACTCAGCCTTCCATCCTTTCTAAGGTGGGTAAAATGAGGACCCGGTTTGTAGGGGCAATAAGCTGACTTTGTATAAAATATACAAAAGTATGAAGGCTATTGCTTAACGCATTGTAAGCTGCCCTCAGTCTCTGGAGAAGGGCGGCATATAAATAAATTTTTTTTTAAAAAAAACCAAGCTCAGAGAGCACCAAGGACCCAACAGTTTTCTTCTTCTTCTTCTTCTCCTCCTCCTCCTTCTTCCTCTTCCTCCTCCTCTTCTTCTTCTTCCTCCCCCTCTCCACAAAACCCACTCCCTTTTAGCCCTGATGATGTTCCCTAGTTGGGTCATGAAACATCTGCAAGAAAACCACCAAGCTCAGAGAACACCAAGGACCCCACAGTTTTCTCCTCCTCCTCCTCATTCCTCTTCTTCTTCTTCCTATTCCTCCTTCTCCTCCTCCTCTTCTTCTTCTTCCTCCCCCTCTCCACAAAACCCACTCCCTTTTAGCCCTGATGATGTTCCCTAGTTGGGTCATGAAACGTCTGCAAGAAAACCACCAAGTTCAGAGAGCACCAAGGACCCCACAGTTTTCTCCTCCTCCTCCTCCTCCTCCTCCTCCTCCTCCTCCTCCTCCTCCCTCTTCTTCTTCTTCCTATTTCTCCTCCTCCTTCTCCTCCTCCTCTTCTTCTTCCTCCTCCTCCTCCTCTCCACAAAACCCACTTCCTTTTAGCCCTGATGATGTTCCCTAGTTGGGTCATGAAACATCTGCAAGAAAACCACCAAGCTCAGAGAGGACCCTACAGTTCAACCCTGAAGCTCCAAAGACCCCACTGTATCCAGTTCTGGTCACCACCATATAAAAAAGATATTGAGACTCTGGAAAGAGTGCAGAGAAGAGCAACAAAGGTGATTAGGGGACTGGAGGATAAAACATACGAAGGAAGAACGGTTGCTGGAATTGGGTATGTCTAGTTTAATGAAAAGAAGGAGTGGGGGGACATGATAGCAGCCTTCCAATATCTGAGGGGCACCTACAAAGAGGAGTGGGGGTCAACCTATTCTCCAAAGCACCTGAAGGCAGGACAAGAAGCAATGGATGGAAACTGATCAAGGAGAGAAGCAACCTGGAATTAAGGAGAAACTTCCTAACAGTGAGGACGATTAACCAGTGGAACCGCTTGCCTGCAGAAGTCGGAGGTTTTTAAGAAGAGATTGGACAACCGCTTCTCTGAAATGGCATAGGGTCTCCTGCTTGAGCAGGGGGTTGGACTAGAAGACCTCCAAGGTCCCTTCCAGCTCAGTCTATGATTCTATCCATCCTAGAGAGGAAAAGATACAAACCTATTCATATAGAGGGGGTAGTCGCGGGCAAATCACAGGATACTTTCCAGTAGCAAATACAAAGGAATGAACTGGATAACACATTGGGACCTGTGCCTCATTCTGACACACCCAGGCTCAGCAAACAAGCCAATGCAATGTGTCCTCTTCCCTGCTGTCACATCTCTCCCTACAGCATCATAAAGGGCCAAGGGGGTCACCCTGTGCAGTCTAGTTTTAAATTCCTAGCAACCCAGTACGCCAGCTGGATTAAAACTCTACAAAAGCTCCGAAGTTAAGACTTCTGTTCTCCTTCATAAGAAGAAGCCGTTTATCCGCATGCTTGGGGTCTTGTGCCCCAAAGAGGAAGAGAAGATAGTCATCTCTCTCTCTCTCTATTTATAAACAATTTGATTAAAGTTTAGAAAGATAAAAATTAATGCAAACTGAGGAAAAACCTAAAAAGAAAAAAAAAGAAGTGCAAAGAGAACATACATAACACTCTTCCTTTTTCCCCAACAATAACAACTGTGGGAAGTGACACAACTGACCGAAAGTAACCCAACTAACTTTGGGGCCTAAGACAGGAACTAGAACTCACCGGCTCCTGGTGATTGGCTCAAAGTCACCCAGCCAGCTTTCATGCCTAAGATGAAACTAGAACTCATCATCTCCTGGTAATTGGCCCAAAGTCACCCAGCTGGCTTTCATTCCAACAGTGTTACTAGAATTCCCAGTCTCCTGGTGATTGGCTCAATCACCCAGCTAGTTTTCATGCCTAAGGCAGGACTAGAACTCACACTCTCCTGGTGATTGGCCTAAAGTCTCGCAGCCAGCTTTCATGCCTAAAACGGGACTAGAACTCAATGTCTCCTGGTGATTGGCTCAAAAGTCACCTAGCTAGCTTTCCTGTCTAAGAAGGGACTAGAATTCACAAACTCCTGGTGATCAGCTGCAAATCCCTGAAACCGTTTTCATGCCTAAGGTGGACTGGAAGGGCAGCTGATGCAACAGGCACCTTCTCCCCACCATGAAGCTGCAAGATTTGGTTACTATAATCCCATAATCAAACTACATGTTGTCCTTCATTTAACAACTGCCTCGTTTAGCAACCATTCGCAATTATGACATGGTCAAAGACATAAAACTTTACAACCCAGCCTCGCAGAAGCTAGTCATCCTAATTATCTTCACAGGTGTGCAAAGCACAGGAAAAGTAAAGTAGACATCATAGGCAGCGCTGCATTTCAGCTAGCCACCTCTTCACTTAATGAGCAAGTTTCCCGTCCAAATTGTGGTTGCTAAATGAGGATTCCCTGTAGCTTTAGCATTCATGACTTTGGGGCTTAAGTCTGCTCTACCTCAAAGGGCCAACTCTTTAATGTTATGTGATGGGTTTTATATACCCTGTTTTCCCCAAAATAAAGACATCCCCTGATAATAAGCCCAATCTGGCTTTGGAACGCATGGCAATAAAGCCAAGCACTTATTTCAGGGTTCAAAAAAATATAAGACAGGGTTTTATTTTTGGGGAAACACGGTATATTTATATTAATATTAATGAGCCTTGGTGGTGCAGCAGATTAAAGTGCTGTTAAGTGACACCAGCTGCCTGCAATTATGGCAAGTTCGAATCTCACCAGGCTCAAGGTTGACTCAGCCTTCCATCCTTCTGAGGTAGGTAAAATGAGGACCCGGATTGTGGGGGCAATAAGCTGACTTTGTATAAAAAAGAACACCGCTTAGGGGGGGGCGGGGGCAAAAGCCCTACTAAGCAGGTATATACAAAAGTATGAAGGCTATTGCTTAACGCATTGTGAGCCGCCCTGAGTCTCCAGGGAAGGGCAGCATATAAATCGAACCAATAAATAAATAAATAAATCGAACGACATGTTGTCCTTCATTTAACAACTGCCTCATTTAGCAACCATTCAGAGTCATGACAGGGTCGAAGACATAAAACTTTACAACCCAGCCTCGCAGAAGGTCGTCATCCTATTTATCTTCACAGGTGTGCAAAGCACAGGAAAAGTAAAGTAGACATCATAGGCAGCGCTGCATTTCAGCTAGCAACCTCTTAACTTAATGAGCAAGTTTCCCGTCCCAATTGTGGTTGCTAAATGAGGATTACTTGTAGCTTTAGCATTCATTCATGACTGTAGGGCTCAAGTCTGCCCTACTTCAAAGGGCCATTTAATGTGTTTTTTATATATGTATATTTATATGTATTTGGGTGTATCCTTTTGTTATCTACTAACATTGGAGAGGAAGAGGGAGAGACAGACAGACTTGGTCATATTTTCAATATTTCTAAATTTACTTCTGACACCTATGAGAGAGTCTCAAATCATCCAAGATCATAGGTTTGTCCCAAAACAAAATTGGGCGCTTTTTTAAAAAAAATATTTTTTTAATTTCCTTTGCAAACGTTTCGCTTTCTCACATCCAAAGAAAACTTCTTCAAGATTCAGTTTAATGGGAGTTAAACTGGGAGTAATTGGGGAGGGGGGGGCGGGTAAAAATTAAACGAGGTCAGAACTAGAATCAGGGGTTGGGCTTCCAATCTGGGTGGTGGTGGTGGGGGGTTGGACTGGATGACCTCAAGGGGTCCCTCCACCCTTTTGCTATTAACAATCCTTTCCCCCTCCCCAAATCCTTTTTTTTACTCCGTTTCCCATCACCACCACCACCTGTGGTTGGAAAGACCCCACCTCCCAGGGCTGGGAAAGGAGGTGGGAGGGGTTCGCGGGCGCCAGGTTGGGGACCCAACCGGGACCCACCCTCTGTTTACAATGGGGGGGGCGGTTACCTAGGCGACTCGTTGAGTTTCTGGCCCGAGCCGGCCGACTTGAACTTCAAATCCGCTTTGATTTCCTGGAAGAACTTCTTCATGGCCGCCTCCCGCCCTCGACCTCCGAAGCCCACCCGAAACAAGCGCAAACGGCCTCGAAACGGTAAAACGAGCGTCTTGGGCGTATAAATAAACAAGCAGCAGCAGCAGCAGCAGCAAAAAAACAGGAAACGGAAGCCAACGTAGCTTCCGGTCACGTGCCGAACGCCGCTTCTGACGCCATATTGACTCAGAGCGGCGAAGGGACGGAAGGGATGCGTCGCGGAGCGTGCGCGGAAGTCACCTCTGCACTGAAGCCCAGAGGAGGAGGGGGGGTTGATTTGGCGGTGGACCGGAAGCTAGCGCTGATTGGGTGGCCCAAGGGGCGATTTCGCGGCCGAGCACAACGGTCAGCCAGGCGCTCTAGGCAATAGGAGGTCCTTCTCTGTGGGGTTCCCACAAAAGCTCATTAAAGAACGTATTTTGGGGGGTGTATTTTTTTCCCCCAACTGCTTTCTTTTCTCGTTTTACTTTTATTTGGTGAAATGTAATCCAAGACGGCCAACATACGTGTCATTCCTCCTTCCTCCTATTTTCCCCATAACAATAACCCTGTGCAGTAGGACGGGCTCCGAGAGAGGGACTAGCCCAAAGTCACCCAGCTGGCTTTCATGCCTCAAGCAGGACTAGAATCCTACTTTCCAGAACCACTACACACGGTCCTCGATTTACAACAGTTCATTTAGAATAGAATAGAATAGAATAGAATAGAATAGAATAGAATAGAATAGAATATGCAATGGACTATAGAATAGAATAGAATAGAATAGAATAGAATAGAATAGAATAGAAT
>WNWU01019333.1:0-13193 GCA_012654045.1 Ptyas mucosa
ATAGAATAGAATAGAATAGAATAGAATAGAATAGAATAGAATAGAATAGAATAGAATAGAATTTTTATTGGCCAAGTGTGACAGGACACAAGGAATTTGTCCTGGGTGGATGCACTCTCAGTGTACATAAAAGAGACGTTCATCAAGAATCATAAGGTACAACACTTAATGATAGTCATAGGGAAACAGTCAATATGAATCTTAAGGATACCAGCAACAAAGTTACAGTCATACAGTCATAAGTGGAAGGAGATGGGTGGTGGGAACGATGAGAAGATTAATAGTAGTGCAGACTTAGTGAATAGTTTGACAGTGTTGAGGGAATTAGTTGTTTAGCAGAGTGATGGCGTTCGGACGAAAACTGTTCTTGTGTCTAGTTGTTCTGGTGTGCAGTGCTCTATAGCGTCGTTTTGAGGATAGGAGTTGAAACAGTTTATGTCCAGGATGCAAGGGGTCTGTAGATATTTTCACAACCCCCTTTTTGACTCATGCAGTATACAGCTCCTCAATGGAAGGTAGGTTGGTAGTAATTGTTTTTTCTGCAGTTCTAATTATCCTCTGAAGTCTGTGTCTGTCATGTTGGATTGCAGAACCAAACCAGGCAGTTATGGAGGTGCAGATGACAGATGACATTTAGTGACCGTTCAAAGTTACAACGGCACAGAAAAAAGTGACTTATGACAATTTTTCAAACTTATGACCGGTGTAGCATCCCTTGGGTCATGTGACCAAAATTTGGATGCTTGGCAAGTGGTTCATTCTTATGACCGTTGCTGTGTCCCAAGGTTATGCGAGCCCCTTTTGCGATCTTCCGGCAAGCAAAGTCAATGGGGAACCCGGATTCACTTAACAACGGTGGACTGAAAGATTGTAAAATGAGGCAAAACTGGCTTAACAAATGTTTTACTTAGCAACATAAATTTTGGACTCCATTCTGGTTTTAAGTCGAGTACATCACAACTGGATAATTTCTAATAGCAACCACAAATACATGGACAAGCTTCTTAATTATTGTGATTAAACATCACTGGATGTTTTAAAGAAGAATCTAGACAGCCACTTATCTGAAATTGTATAGGTTCTCCTCCTTGAGCAGGGAGCTGGACTAGAAAACATCCAAGGTACTTTCCAGCTTCTATTCCATTCCATTCCATTCCATTCCATTCCATTCCATTCGGGAGTCACTTATGTGTGAGTTGGGTAGCTATAAAATTTAAGAAATAAAATACTGATTGAAGGAGCCTGAGTGGCGTAGGAGGCTTATGCCTCCTACAAGGCAGCATTTAACATCCAGCTGCCTGCAATTACTGTAAGTTCGAATCTCACCAGGCTCAAGGTTGACTCAGCCTTCCATCCTTTCTAAGGTGGGTAAAATAAGGACCCGGTTTGTGGGGGCAATAAGCTGACTTTGTATAAATATACAAAAGTATGAAGGCTCTTGCTTAACGCATTGTAAGCCACCCTGAGTCTCCGGAGAAGGGCGGCATATAAATAAGAATAAAAATAAAATAAAAATAAATAAAATTCACATGGAGGTAGTCTTCAACTTAAAACTTTGGTGTTTTTTTTAATTTTTTTTTTAATTTTAAAACAAAAACAAAATATAAAATCATCATCATTCCAAACAATTACAGACAATGTGTCAACTGGTTAACATTCTTTTGTGCTTAATCCCATCTTCAAAATTCCAATATATGACTAAAGCTTATTTCTCATGAGAAAGAATTTCACATATTTTATCTTTACATCCATATTTCATATTTCATCTCCATGTTTTATTATCTACCCATTGATAAAACAAATCCCATATCAAATAATATTGTTTATCTTTCTGTTCTCTAATTTCAAATGTAAATTTACTCATTTCAGCACAGTCCAAAACTTTTTGTTTAGTAAGAGCGAAGTTACAATGGCATTAAAAAAAGTGATTATAACTTTTTCACACTTATGTCCGTTTTTCACACTTATGACTGTAGCAGCCTCCCCATGGTCACATGATCAACATTTGGACACTTGGCAATTGGCATGCATTTATGACAGTTGCATTGCCCCGGGTCATGTGATCAGTTCATTCAGTGACCGTTGACAGTTTCGACGGCACTGAAAAAATGTGACTTACGACCGTTCGTCAAAATTACTACCTTTGCAGCCATCCCCATGGTCACAGGATCAAAATTCAAACATTTGGCAACTGGTTTATATTTATGACCTTTGCTGTGTCCCAGGGTCACAACTGTGACAAGCAAGGACGTAAAATGGGGCAAACCTCGCCTAACAACTATCTCGCTTCGGAAGAGAAATTTTGGGCTCAACTGTAGTCGTAAATCAAAGACTTATCTTCCCCCTAGTAAAGGGGGGAAGCCAGATTCACTTAACAACTAGGTTACTAACTTGTCAACTGCAGTGGTTCAGTGAACAACTGTGGCAAGAAAAGTCGTAAAGTAGAACAAAACTCGCTTAACCAATGCCTCACTTAACAACAGAAACTTTGGGTTCAATTGTGATTGTAAGTGGAGGACTACCTGTACATCCATTTTTCCTTTTCCTTTCCTTCCCAATCCAGCCGCTGCTCTGTTGCTTAGTTTTAAAGAGGCACAGATAGGAAGAGGGGCAGCAGGAGGCTATGTGCCCAGATGCCAGTCTCCCAAGGGGGCTTGTTTGGTGCCCACCTGGCATGAGATCCGAGCTTGGCTGTTCCCATTCGCGTGCCAGGGAGATGGGCTCAGCCCGCAAACTGCAGTTGATTTAATTAGGCCGTTTCCCTCCGGAGGGAAGAGGAAGCTGGGAAACCGGTTGGGCAATGCCAAAGTCAATCATTTCCCGAGCCTTACTGGGCTTTGTTGTTCCTCTCCTTTGTCAGCTCCTAGGTAAACAAAGGAAAGTGCCCTTTTCACAGCCTGGAGCAAGTTCGCTATGGGTGTGGAGGCCACCAGGAGAAGCCATTATCAACTTTGCACCCTCGGGGTCCATAAGCAGCAAGCTAGCTCTTACTACAGATGTTGGCCAAGTCCAGATCACTCATGGGCCAGGATTGCCGGGAGGCTGGACTACACCTCTCATAATCCCCTGCCAGATTCAACCTAAGCAGTAGGGGAGTTTGGATTCACACTTCTTGAAGTAACCAGGTTGTGGAAGGCAAAGCCTACACACCTCACTTGGGGCAGAAAAGGTAGACTTCTCAGACTGGCCTCCCTTGCAGGGGTGTTGTGCACAAGGGGCAGAAGGTGCCTGCCCTCCTGCCTGCGTGGGATACACCCCTTCCTTACAACTGTGTCAATTTGTGTGCCATAAAGTTGGGGTCAATCCTTGGCAGCCGCTCAGATAAAGTTAGTCCTCAACTTACGACCACAATTGGGTCCAGAATTTATGCTGCTAAGTGAGACGGTTGTTAAGTGAGCTTTGCCCCATTTTACGACTTTTGTTGTTAAGTGAATCAGTGCAATTGTTTAGCGACAGGGTTGTTAATCTGGCTTCCCCAATTGACTTTGCTTGTCAGAAGGTCACAAAAGAGGATCACGTGACCCCTGGACATGGCAACCGTCATAAACATGAGTCAGGCCGAATTTTGATCACGTGATCCAACGCGACAGTCATTAAGCGTGAAAAATTGTTATGTCACTTTTTTCAATGCCCTTGTAACTTCGAATGGTCACTAAACGAACTGCTGTAAATCGGGGACCACCTGTAGAGTTTATTGCCCTTTGAAAAAGCTCCTTGCAAAAGCAGGGCTTCCCAAGCATGTGCAGAGTTCTCCCCCTCCCAAGACGCCCCGCCCTCTCCGTGCCTCCTTAAGCCCCTCCCTGCCGCTCTCCCCCGCCTCTTCTAGCCAATCCCGTCTTCGTTCCCCGCAGCTGCTCCCACCCACCCCCTTTCCTTCCCTCCGCGAGCTCCGATTGGTCGGCAGTCAGGGAGCGCGAGGCGCGCGTGCCGCCACCCCGCCGGCCAATCAGCCGCTCCGACCGGGCGGCGTCGGCGTCAAAACGACACCGGGGCGAACCAATGAGGGGCCGCCAAGCGCCTGTCCCGCCTTCCTTCCCCTACAGGCCGGCGGCCACGCCCCTCCCGGTTGCCTGGCGAAGCCTGAGGCCTGGCCGGGGCCTGCTCGCCCGTCGCCGCGATGCCGCACGGCTTCAAAGCCGGAGACTTGGTGTTCGCCAAGATGAAGGGCTACCCGCACTGGCCGGCCCGGGTGAGTGTGAAAGCCGCGAGGGGAGCGCGGAGGGAGGGGCGGGCGGGCGGGCGGGGGTGGCATGGGAAGAGCCGTCGCCTAGCAACCGCGCCCTCCCCCCTCCCTCGTGGCGGGGGGCGTCTCCCCTCGCCTCCCTCGGAGCGCGCCCTCCACGTGACTCCTTTACGGGGTGGGGGGGGCAGCCCCCTCTGCTTCACGGGGAGGCTCATCCCGAGGGCTCTGATAAAAGTGGGGAGGGGGGGAGCTTTGGGGGCTCTGCACCCCCTCCCACCAAGTCTTTGCAAACGCCCCCCCCCCCATCAGGAGGCTTGGCAGCAGGAGGGGAGGGGATGAGTGGGGGTCCCCCCCCGTCCTCCCTCTCTCTCTTTGCAAATCTTTTCCCTTTGCAAATCTTTTGCAAACATTGTGCAAAATCTGCAGGCTTTTTCGGTAAATCCCCTGCTTAGCATGCACGTTTCGTGCGGGGGTGCAACGGGGAAGGCGTGCAAACGCACCCCCAGGGTCCTCTCGGCGTGCATCTGGGTCGTGTTTTCGTGCAAGGATGGAAAAGAAGAGAAAAAAGAAAAGAAAAAAAGAGCCCCCCGTGGGCGTGCATGCAGGTGCAGGATACGGTTGCTGGGTCTTCTATAGCTGCAAGATACCTCTGCGACTTGTCCCTGCCATTGTGTGCATGTTTGTCTATTTTATAGGTGGTTTGCATATATGTATATATGCGTGTGTGTGTACATGCATACATACATGTATCTGTGTATGTGTGTGTATATATACATACATACATACATGTATGCATGTATGTATGTATGTGTTTTTCTATCGAGACACCTGGTCTACTCTAGCATTATTTATTAATTTATCAGCAAAATATAAATTTGATGTGTGTGTGTGTGTGTATTTAAATGATGTATGTGTATATATGTATATATATGTATGTGTTTAGATATATAGAGAGAGAGGGAGAGAGAAGGGATGCAGTGGCTCAGTGGCCAAGACGCTGAGCTTGTCGATCGAAAGGTCGGCAGTTCAGTGTTTCAAATTCCTAGTGCCACATAACGGGGTGAACACCCGTTATTTGTCCCAGCTTCTGCCAACATAGCAGTTCGAAAGCACATAAAAAATGCAAGTAGAAAAATAGGGACCCCCTTTGGTGGGAAGGGAACAATGTTCTGTGCGCCTTTGGCGTTTAACCATGCCGGCCACATGACCACGGAGACGTCTTCGGACAGCGCTGGCTCTTCAGCTTTGAAACGGAGATGAGCACCGCCCCCTCAAGTCGGGAACGACTAGCACATTTGTGCGAGGGGAACTTTTACCTATATATATAGAGAGAGAGAGAATTCTTTATATTTGTGGACAGGTAGTGGTTTATATGTGTGTACAGGGTTGCTAACTTATGAACCACAGTGACTCACTTAACAGCTGAGGCAAGAAAGGTCTTAAAAGGTTGTTAAAACTCACTTAACGAATGTCTCACTTAACAATAGAAATTTTGGACTCGGTTGTCGTAAGTCAAGGACTACCTGTATGTGTGTGCATCAAAACCAATTTGGTGTAGCGATTAAAAACGCTGGCCTAGAAACCAGGAGACGGTGAGTTCTAGTTTCGCCTTAGGCATGAAAGGCAACTGGGTGACTTTGGACCAATCACCAGGAGACTGGGAGTTCTAGTCCCGCCTTAGGCACGAAAGCGACTGGGGAGATTTGAGCCAACCTTGACTTACTCACAAAGTAATAAAGCCAGGATTAGAACCGTACACTATATAAAGTATACTATGTAGACATACACACACACACACAAAATATATACAGCATATGTGCATGTGTATACAGAGAGACCGTATGTCTAGTTTAATGAAAAGGAGGACTAGGGGTGACATAGCAGCATTCCAGTATTTGAGGGGCTGCCCCAAAGAAGAAGGAGTCAAATTATTCTCCAAAGTACCGGAAAGCAGGACAAGAAACAACGGGTGGAAATTTAGGAAGGAGAGAGTCAACTGGAATTAAGGTGAAATTTCCTCACAGAACAATTAATCAGTGGAACAACTTTCCACAAGAAGGTGTGAACGCTGGAAGTTTTAAAGAAAAGATTGTCTGAAATAGTGCCCGAGTGCCTGAACTGGAACACATGCGTGCACCTGAGTACCGGAAACCCAAAGAGCAGTTGGCGATGGTGAGCGTGCCCACAGAGAGAGCTCTGCGTGCCACCTCTGGCACACCTGCCATAGGTTCGCCATCACGGGTATAGAGATTCCCTTCCAACTCTGTTTTCTGGTCTTAGAATATATATGATGTCCAACACTTAACAATAGCTGCAGCTTCCTTCTGGCCCAAGCATCAGGCCAGTGTTGACCCTTACGAAATGTCAAGGGCTCCTGCTTGAGCATGGAAGAGTTACCTGCCTCTGTGTCCATGGGTAGCATAGTCCATGGTCTTGTTACCAAAGAATTGTTGACTTTCTCTTGCATTGCCCCATGATTTAATCAGGAAGAGCTAGGCTTGAGGGTTTGGAGAACCTTGGCTCTCGTCAGCCTTCCGGCAGTTATATCTGAGTACAGAATAACAAGAGTTGGAAGGGACCTTGGAGCACTTCTAGTCTGACCCCTGCTCAAGCAAGAGACCCTTTCCCATTCTGGACAAATGGATGCCCAATCTCATCTCTGGTTTTTTTGTTGTTTTTTTTTCAATTTGATTTATATGCCGCCCTTCTCCGGAGACTCAGGGCGGCTTACAATGCGCTAAGCAATAGCCTTCATACTTTTGTATATTTATACAAAGTCAGCTTATTGCCCCCACAAACTGGGTCCTCGTTTTACCCACCTTAGAAAGGATGGAAGGCTGAGTCAACCTTGAGCCTTGGTGAGATTCGAACCTGCAATAATTGCAGGCAGCTGGTGTTAATAACAGGGTGCTTTAGACCACCGTACTATCCAAGGCTCTTTTAAAGTGTCCTCTGTGCCAAAGAAAGACACGCGAGCCATCTTAGCTCGTCTGTTCTTTTGCTGAAGAAAGCAAGAAGCCGTAAAAGGATTTTTAATTTTTTTTTTTTAATCCACTAGGCTTCTCTTGTTAGCCATCACTTGAAGTGTAGGAAGGAATTCCCTGTTTCTAATCAAGATATTGTGCTCGGGTTTTATTTACGGTTGTCCCTGCTCTCACACTCCGTGAGATTTTCACAGGGGTGAGTTTACATGCACATACACGCTGTGTCTGCCCCCGCTCCTCTTCCCAAAGTCTTAGGCCTGTGATGGCAAACCTATGGCACGCGTGCCCAAAGTGGCACGTGAAGCCATGTTGTCCGGCACACGTGGCCTTGGCTGTTTCTCTTCCAGGTTTTTGGTGCACATGTGTGCGAGATGATCAGCTGTCTTTCACATGTATGGGACTGTGAAAAACCGGTGTGCGCATGACGCCAGCCAGCTGATTGTCGGGTGTGCATGCAAGCCAGAATCCAGACATCCAGCTTTTCTGGAGCGTGCGGCAGTGCCAAAAATTGGCCTGCACATCTGCGCTAGAAAACAAAGGTTTGGCTTTTCCCAAACATGGCCCCGACAAGTGCACGCATGTACGAGCGACGTTTACACATGACCTTTTCAACACTCGGTGCCAAAAAGGTTCACCATCACTGTCTTAGGCCATACAATCAATACAGTAATAAAAGCAATAAATAAATAAATTAGCATACCTGTCCCTGAAATATTTATAGTTTTCTAAGCTTGAATATTTGCCATTTAATGGCAACAAAGAAAGAGCCTTGGTGGCGCAGCAGACTAAAGTGCTGTTAAGTAGCACCAGCTGCCTGCAATTACTGCAAGTTCAAATATCACCAGGCTCAAGATTGACTCAGCCTTCCATCCTTCTGAGGTAGGTAAAATGAGGACCCGGATTGTGGGGGCAATAAGCTGCCTTTGTATAAATAAGAACACCGCTTAGGGGGCCCCGAAAGCCCTACTAAGCAGGTATATACAAAAGTATGAAGGCTATTGCTTAACGCGTTGTAAGCTGCCCTAATTCTCCGGAGAAGGGCGGCATATAAATCGAACCAATAAAAATAAATAACAATAACAGGCTTTGAGCAAGAAATAGCTGGCATTAGGAAAAATTTCTGTCGTCTTTTTGCATCCCCAGTTTTGTGTAAAGTTGGCCCTATAGGTTGGTGGTTATTTTAAGTTTGCTTATTTTAAATCCCCCACTCCTCCTCTTCGCACTGATGATATTACCTAGTTGGGTAATGAAACGTCTGCAAGAAAACCACAAAGCCCAGAGAGCACCAACGATCCTACAATGTTTTAATTTTTTTTAAAAAAAATGTTTGCATAAGAAGTTGCATTGGGAACAGCCTTAGGCTAGTATTCAGAATACAGAATAACACTTGGAAGGGACCTTGGAGGTCTTCTAGTCTGACCCCTGCTCAAGTAGGAGACTCTTTACCATTCTGGACAAACGGTTGTTCCAATCTCTTCAGAACCTCCAGAAGCACTCAACAGCCCCTGGAGGGAAGTGGGTCCACTGATTAACTGAATGATCGATCAATACCATCAGTCGCTTTTTAAATTAAACCCATCTCCCACATCTTGCAATCCACCCAGGACTGGTCCTTTGGGGGGTGGGGGGCTCCGCTTGCTGCCTCTCTGGTTTGAATGAGCAGCCTTGAAACATACATTTTCCTTACAATTACTTCCAGGCTTTAATTGTCAAGCCATGCGCTCCACGCTTAATTAGTCTGCTAATCTTCTTCCCGTCAGATGCTCCCGTCTGCGGGCTAAATTTACTTGGGAGGGTTTTACAGCGTTTCCCTGAGTCCGAAGGAAGTGAACCGGATCGCAGTAGCGAGGAAAACAAGATTAATTATTAGGAAATTTGGGCTGGCTTGGGGGGTCCTTTTTAGGATTTCTGCTCTGGAATCTCCTTGAAGATCTTTTGCCAGCTGGTTATTGTTTGTTTGTTTATTTATTTATTTATTTATTTATTGGTTCGATTTATTTATTTATTGGTTCGATTTATTTATTTATTGGTTCGATTTATTTATTTATTGGTTCGATTTATATGCCGCCCTTCTCCAGAGACTCAGGGCGGCTTACAATGCGTTAAGCAATAGCCTTCATACTTTTGCATATACCTGCTTAGTAGGGCTTTCGGGCCCCCCCAAGCAGTGTTCTTTTTTATACAAAGTCAGCTTATTGCCCCCACAATCCGGGTCCTCATTTTACCTACCTCGGAAGGATGGAAGGCTGAGTCAACCTTGAGCCTGGTGAGATTTGAACTTGCAGTCATTGCAGGCAGCTGGTGCTACTTAACAACACTTTAGTCTGCTGCGCCACCAAGGCTCTTGTTAGTGGCGAAGTCATGTCCGAACCATCATGACCCCCATGGACAACGTTCCTCCAGGCATTCCTGTCCTCTACCATCCTCCAGAGTCCATTTAAGCTCCCACCGACTGCTTCAGTGACTCCATCCAGACTCCTTGTTCTCTATCGTCCCCTTCTTCTTTTGCCCTCCATCGTTCCCAGCATTCGGCTCTTCTCCAGGGAGTCCTTCCTTCTCAATAGGTGGCCAAAGTATTAGAGTTTCCTCTTCAGGATCTGGCCTTCTAAAGAGCAGTCAGGGTTGATCTCCTCTAGGACTGGCCGGTTTGATCGCCTTGCCGTCCAAGAGACACACAGGAGTCTTCTCCAAGATCTCTGAATTTCCCCACCACCACCACCCTTTCCTCCTTTTTTAAATAAGGACAATATTTGCTCTTCCCCAGCCACCTGGCACCACTTTTTCCAGGGGATTTCAAGCGGTGGACCAGTGTTTCTCAAACTTGATGGCTTGAAGTTGGATGGACTTCAATTCCCAGAATCCATTTGCCCAGCAGTCAGCTTTGAGTTTGAATTGAAATTAACTTTCAGTTCTGGGAATTGAAGTCCACCCATCTTCATGCCCTCGAGGTTGAGAAACCCCTGTGCTAGACAATCGCCTCTTTTCTTCCCTACAGGTAGTTCTCGCCTTAGGACCGCAATGGAAGCCCAACCGTTCTGTTGTTTAAGGGAGACATTTGTTCAAGGGATTTTGCTCCGTTTTACGAACTTTCTCCCCGCCGTTGTTCAGTTGTGAATCACTTGCGGGTGATTACTTAGTCACCTGGTTGTTGAGTGAATCTGGTTTCCCCATGGTCAGAAGGTCGCAAAAACATGATCCCCGGGACATTGCAAACGGTCGTAAAGAGGAACCAGTTGCCAAGAATCCGAATTTTGATGGGATTCTTCACAAGGTCGCAACTGTGAAAAATGTGATGTATTTTTCGGACTATAAGACGCACCAAGATTTCAAAGAGGAAAACAAGGGGGGAAAATAGTTTTTCGGCTCCGCGCGTCCGGTTTTTGCCCTCCCCAGCCCCCAGGAGCACTTTGCAGGCCTCCCAAGCCTTCCGTGCATCCTGTTTTTGCGAAAAATGGGCCTGTTTTTTGGCAAAAATGGGATGCACGGGGTGGGGTTTCGGGAGGTCAAAAATGGCTGTTTTCGGTGTATAAGACACACTAACATTTCCTCCCGCAAAAGAGGAAGGAAGTGCGTCTTACACTCCGAAAAGTACGGTAAGTCACGTTTTTCAGTTCCGTTGTAACTTTGAACAGTTGTAAGTTCTGTTGTAAACTGTTGTAAGTTGAGGACAATCTGACATCTTACACTGCAATGTCTGAAAAAGTCAACCTTGATTTTTTCTTTAGCTCTCCTACCAAACCTCTTTGCTCATTTTATTTATTTATTTATTATTTATTGGTTCAATTTATATGCCGCCCTTCTCCAGAGACTCAGGGCGGTTTACAATGCGTTAAGCAATAGCCATCATACTTTTGTATATACTTGCTTAGTAGGGCTTTTGGCCCCCCCAAGCGGTGTTTTTTTTTATACAAGTCAGTTTATTGCCCCCACAATCCAGGTCCTCATTTTACCTACCTCGGAAGGATGGAAGGCTGAGTCAACCTTGAGCCTGGGGAGATTCGAACTCGGAGTAATTGCAGGCAGCTGGTGTTACTTAACAGCACTTTCGTCTGCTGTGCCACCAAGGCTCAGCAGCCTTGAGTTTTCCCTTCATAGTAGCCTACAGTTCAAGCTTCCCCTTTGTATTGCTCTTTTTGTGAAGGGATTCTTAGCATTTCTGATCTTGACTAAGTTCTTGTAAAGACATATTCCTCTTCCCTCCCCCTTTTCTCTCCCCCTTTTGCCCCTTCACAGGACCTCCTTGCAATGTATACTTTAGGTAATCTTCTTTAGAAATAACAACACCTGTCCAGAGTGCCTATTTCTATCAACTTTTCTTGCTGTGGATTTCTTTTGGGGGATGTTTAAGGCTGCCCAAAATTAGACTCCGACAAAGGAAAATATGTGTATCTCAGAGCTGAAACGAGGGTCCCTGAGCTCGGTTGACTTCTAGCACGGTGGTCACCAACTGGCGGTCCGTGGTCCGCGAGAAAATTTTGGTGGTCCGTAGAAAAATTATTTGCAGTTTTTTATATTGCACTAAATCAGGGGTCCTCAAACTACGGCCCCTGGGACGGATACATGCAATGAATGCTTGTGTTGCTGCAGAGCGTCTCCCCCTTCGGGGTCTTTTTGTGAGGGTCGGAGGGGGGCAAAAAGTCCGATTTGGGGTCTGCTTCGGCCTCCTGGTGTGGGGGCGAAGGCTGAAGAGCCGGAGAGCCTCGTTCCAGTGGGAGTGAATCGTAGCCTGGAACTGGCTGACCATCTCAGCCTTCTGAGCCTCCAGGCGCCGGTACCTGGCCTTCCCGCACTCCCGCAGGTCTTCCCTCTGCTCGGAAAGCCTATGCTCCTAGTCCTCAGTGAGGTGCTTCTGTTGAGCCGCCTCCTCGGTCAAATCCAATTGGAACTGAGCTGTTTTGCCAGCTCTTTCTCGTGGTGGCTGCTTAGCTCCAACAACTGCTTCCTGTTGGGGTCCTAAGGAGCCCGGAAGGGCAGGCGAGGAGTAGGTGGGAGGGAAGGGTCGAATAGAGGCCGGTGAGGTGCCCCTTGACATGAGTGACATTGAGTTGGCCACGCCCACTCAGTCACATGACAACCTAGTCACGCCCACCCAGCCAGTCGTTAGGCAGATCATATTAGTGGTCCGCGGGATTTAAAATGATGAATTTGGTGGTCCCTGAGCTCCGAAAGGTTGGGGGACCCTTGTTCTCACAGACGTTTCATTATCCAAAACTTCGTAAGGTGACGATAACAATATGATAGGCGGCATGGATGATGTTACCTAGTTGGGTAATGAAACGTCCACCAGAAAACCACTACGCTCAGAGAGAACCAAGGGCTTGCTCTACAGCTAGCCCTCAACTTACAACAGTTCATTTAGTGACCATTCAAAGGTAGAACAGCACTGACAAAAGGGACTTACGACCGTTTTTCATAGTTATATGACCTTTGTAGCATCAGACGCTTGGTAACTGGCTCCTACTTACGACTGCCGTGTCCCAAGGTCACATGATCCCCTTTTGCGACCTCCTGACGAGCCGAGTCAATGGGGGAAGCCAGATTCACTTAACGACCAGGTTACTCACTTGTCAACTGCAGTGCCTCACTTTAACAATTGTGGCAAGAAAATGAGGCCACGCTCACTCAACAAATTTCTCACTGAACAACAGGCATTTTTGGGCTCGATTGTGGTCGTACGTCGAGGACTACCTATATAGACTTAGAACAGCTTACCCCTTTTTGGTTATCATTGCTGTGAATTTATTTAAAAGGTCATTTTTGAGAGGGGGGGTTTCTTTTTCTTTTTGTAGTTCAGGATAATTTTTTGGACTTTGTTCAATTCTGACCTCCTTTAAAATCAAGAACTCTGGCATTACAGTGTTGGGAGGGTTTTTAAACCACAGGCTGGATTTGTCAGTTGTGACCGACAATCTTGAGTTGTTGGTTTTTTTGGACAGCTCTGTCTGATGGGTGAAGCCAGGGTGGTGATAACTCCCTTCAGTCAAAAATTGTGAGTGTTTCTCAACCTTGGTAGCTTGAAGATGGGT